>JACEGR010005818.1:0-68333 GCA_014170235.1 Listronotus bonariensis
AAACCGATAAATCCACTTTTAAACATTTCGAGTTATACATCAAATCTGGCTAATTCAAACCTGCTCTATCGAATGGCGCACTCAAAACCGAACAAATCCCTATAAATCCATACTAAAATCACATGTAAAGTAGGACCTTCCAAGCAAAAACCGATAAATCCAAAATCCAAGCAAACCGCCTTAACTCCTTGTATTAATGTCATCTATGAACAAGAAGGCAAATTAATAAATAAGGTAGTACAGTTTGGTAACAGAAATTAATCTGTAATTTATTATGTTTATGCTAGTTATGAAAGCATTTCAGAGATGGATGCGGGTTGAGAATAGTGGAAATTCACTAAATATTGGGGGAAACATTGTTTAGATCGGTTAGGTTGTGTTTTGGTAGTTTTGAAAAGCAAAATGGATGAAAATACCTCTATTGTCGAAGATATAAATCAGGGGACGCGTAAAAGGCAAATTAATAAAAATAAAAGGCAGAAGTTAAAGGAAAGAAGGTAAGCCAAGATTTTTTAATTTTGTTTTAGGTTAGGTAGTTATATACTAAGATATATTAGTATTTTTATCGATCAGTGTCAATAGTTTAATGGTTTTTGACTTTATGTGTATTCTACGGCATGGCGTTATTAAATTTAGATCCGACGCGACGTTTCGCTCGCGAGTAACCATCATCAACTTTGTTTTTTTTCTTAAATATGGCCCTAAATGTTTTATTACGCATTTTAATGGTTCAAAACCAATGATCTATCGCACTTATTCTAAAAAATCATTTTAATGATTTTCTGGTAAGAAATAGGTTTTCTGTCTCTCTCTAACACAGGAGTTCTTATGGAAAATGCCATTAATATGAATTTTTCGAATAACTGCGATATATCATTGAACATTTTGAGTATATTGAAAAAGTTTTTTTTAGATACGTCGACAACGAACCAGAGCTCAAAAATTTGCAAGAGTGTGTACTCATGATGGTCCTGCTTATTGCTGTAATCAGTTAGCTTTACATGATATACGATTCATACGAGACAAGTTTTATGAGCGCAATGACTACATTGAGCAAAACATAAAATTATCACACTTTTTGTCTGTTGTACCCATCGAACGCCCAAGGCCTGTGAAGCAAAGACCCCGGAAACGTGATTTTTCTGTATATTATTTTTTACCTAAACGGGTCACAAAAATTAAGATTCGTGTATGTCAGGCTTTCTTTCTAAGAGTTCTTAGTGTCAACGCAGACCGTGTCAACACTGTTGCTAAAACACTTTCAAAAGGCGAAATTCCTAAGGAAAAGAGAGGAGGCGATCACATCTCACAAAAATCGGCTAATAAGAAACAAAGCGTTAGAAACTTTTTGAAAAAATTGCCTGCTAAAGAAAGCCATTACAATAGGTCGAAGTCCTGTAGAATTTATATGCCTGCTGAACTCAGTGTAAAAAATTACATAACATCTACCAGAGTCAAAGTTCTCAGGAGAACAAAGTAGCACTCAGCATGTTCCAAAGAGTTTTCGTCAATGAGTTTAACATTGGATTTTCTAGTCCAGCCTCTGATGTTTGTGCTCAATGTACTCGTCTAAAATCCAGGATCAAAGACGAAGATGATGAAGTAAAGAAGACCGAATTAAGAGCCGAGTTAGCAGTACACCAGAAAAGGGCGAATGCTTTTACGATCTCCTCAAGGAAAAGGGACCAAATACGGCTACTTTTTGTTTTGATCTTCAGCAGGTTCAACCCCTGCCCAGGACTAATATTAATGATGCATTCTACGCTCACCAGATTAGTCTTTACTGTTTTTGCTGTGTTGGTGGAGATTCTAAGAATCCTGTATTTTATACTTGGACCGAAAACCAAGCAGGGAGAGGATCTACCGAGGTTGCGTCGGCACTCATGAATTTTTAGAATCGCTGACGTATGATGACATAACGACTGTACGACTTTTTGCGACGGTTGTGCAGGACAAAACAAAAATACACACATTGTCCATACGCTATATTTCTGGTTAAGATTCAAAGCTCCAATACATGTAAATGAAATTCAGTTAATTTTCCCTGTACGAGGTCATTCGTTTCTACCGGCGGATAGGACCTTTGGAAGAGTAGAAAAGTTGCTCAGAAAGCATCCCACCTTGACTTCTACTGATGAATATAAGAGTATTTACGAGAAAGTTGGGGAAGTAAGACAACTTGGCACCAACTGGCGGTTATTTGAGGTAAAAGATTTTCTGGTAACTTTAAAAAAGTGAAAGGAATTTCCAGCGTAAAAAGATATTTCTCAGAAGATTTGGAAATGGAACGAATATAAAGATGTGTTGTTTTCCGAACTACAGATTCGTTACCGGTCGGGAAAAATTCGAAACACTTCTCAAACCTGGAAGAGTAGACCAGGAACTATCTTTTACCGAATTAACGTTGAATCGTGGGATACTAGAAAAAAGAAAAAGTCATTGAGACATCTTATGGTGCAGCAATTCGGCAGTAACTGGGAGGATGTCCAGAGGTTGCAGTGGTATAAAACTCTTTTAAATGGAGAAGTGTTTCAGCAAAATAATGAGGAGGAAACTACATGCGATTGCCTCGAGGAGGAGCCGTCCGTTTTTATATAGTTTAAAAAAACCGTTTGTCGGCAAGAAACCATGCCTTTTTGCTCTTTTTAAAATTTAATAAGAGTTATTTTTAAGTTATGTTTTTTGCGTTATAAGTTTCGTTATATTTATTTTATTAATAAATATTTTTATAAACAGTATCACGGATTTTTTTGTCAAAAAAGCAAAAACTTTAACTTTCATGCAAAAACCGATAAATCCAAACTTTTTTCTTTTAAAAAACAATAGTTCAAAAAATATATTACACTTAACGTTCTAAATTTTATTTTATACCCAAATGACACCAATATAAGCGTTAAAAAGTTTGAAGTTGCTAGGGGATTGGCTTGTAGAAGTTTTTGGCCTTTTTCTCGAAATCATAAAAAGTGGATTTAACGGTTTTTGCATTTAAGCTCCTCATTTGTTTAAGCAATACCTCAGATTGATGAGAAAATTAGTGTACATACAGGGACTTTACTTACTGAAAGTTTTTCCGGACCACAAAAATTAAACCTAAAAGCTTTGGTCAGTTGTTTCTGTATTTAAATGGTTTTTAAACGACTCTAAAAAAGGTGTAATTAAATGCTTTGATTTTATTCTATGCTGGTTATTTAAAGAATCAATGTAATAAACGTAACGTCAAAATTTTCTTATTTGTCCTAAATATTCATTTAGCCAATTCATATTTTAAAATTTAATTTTATTGTCCAATTTCGTGTAAAATAAACATTAAAAAAAACCTAACCGACTTTAAAGGAAATAAAATAATTAAAAATATAAAAATAATGAATAGAATAAAATTAAAAACAAATTCGGGTAATAACATTTGGTACTAAGGTATAAAAGGCATGTGTTTGTTGAATTGTTAATATTTCGTACGTTAGCGCACATATTTTAACCCAACTTCGTCCTAATTTTTTCCATTCCTTTTTGTGTTAAATTTTTGGTTACTTTATTTATTTTGAAGTTGTTTTTTTTTTTAATTTTTATTCTATTTAAAATTCTTAACTTTTGCGCCCGCATTTGGAATCCTAAATTTTCTTTTAAGAAATATATATTAATATTATAATAATAATATCAGTTAAGTATGATACATAATTCAAACTCACAGTCCTATCAATATAATAATAAATTAAGACAGTAGTTTAAAAAATAAATTTAACGATAACTAAAAAAACTAAATTTCAATAGTCTGGCTCCTAATTGCACAACTTTTTTTCATTTAACCGATTTTGTATTTTTTATAGGTTTTAAAATCGCAATGATCACCCTCGAATTTGATACCACCGACTCGTCCGCCGTGCCTAAATTTGACGCCCCTTAAAGAGGGCGCCCGGAGCATGCATTCCAGCTTACCTCTTCCTAGACAGATAAAAATATAGGGTGTCCGACTATATTTTAACCCATCTTAATCGCGAATATGTTTAGTGCGACTATATTTTAACCCATTTTGATCGCGAATAAGTTTAATCCGACTCTATTTTAACCCATTTTATTCGCGAATATATTTGAAACAAATAACGTTATCAACATGCAGTTCTCTTAATTTTTTTATTATATCCTCGCCGTTTTGTTGTAACGTTTAGTTAAAAAAACGAAATGTCCAATTTACTGATAGAGGCAACTTTGTTATTTTTAACAAAGCACCATGTATATTGTTTTAAAATCCTAAAATTAAATATTTTTCCTTAAAAAAAAGTAACAATTTCAGGGTTAAGAAGTAGAGTATTATTAAACAATAAAAATCTGTCATCTACTAGGTTACCGAAAAAAACGGCAACAAAGTTTTATGTTATTCACTATATCCACAAAAGTAGCCCGTGGGAAGAAAGGAACTACTTTTTTCCGGACATACATACACGTTATTAAAGGTACAGTAAAAGTAAAAGTTTAACAAGACATATTTTAAGTGTATAATATTTAAAATAACTACTAAAGAGTCAATTAAAACTTTATATTTTCAATTTTAATCCGTCAAATTACAAAATTACATTGACAGATATTTAATATTTTGTTTTAAGGTTTACATAGTGACGCAACATCTAATTATTGTTGTTTCCAATACAAAAACCGATCAATATAAAACATAAAATTTTACATGAATAATTTTTAACTTTTATATATTATAACAATTTATTTTATTAGTATTTTTCTTTAACATTAAGTCATCCTTTCTTTCCGTCACAGAAAAAAACTGTTTTATACACGAAAAAAATTAAAATTATAATTCTCGGTTAAATAACAATTTTAATTTTTTTATAAACTAAATTAAAAAAATATTACCCCAAAACACAAAATAAGTCACTCAATCCTCTAAAAACCTACCCAAACAATGCAATATAAAGGGCTTCCAATGGCTTACACCAAAGACGAATATCGCAAAAGACGGTACTGGCTCAACGTCCTTCGAACGGGAAACCCAGATTATGCAGCGATAAATTCTTGCGATTTTAAGCAATAGTTCTTTTGGCGCACGCACGTGTGCGTCAGACGAAGGAAAATGACTGGTGGCGAAGCGCACAAACAAATTTATTCGCCCATAAATTGTAACTTTTGTTTGACGCATTGGCAATTCATCTAGATCAGTGGAATTAACCCTTAAGAGGTGTTTTCGGTTACAGTGTTTAATAACTTGTTTAATAGTTATAGTGTATTTTATAAGTTTTGTCAATGTTTTTACATTTTGGGTTGTATTTTAAACGAAAATTACACACGCTTGAACAACAATAACAGAAATGTTTTAGGAATTTTTTAATTTTATTATTTATAAAAACTTAAACTATTTTTATAACACCTGAAGAAAATATCACATCCAAAAATTTTATTTTGTAAGCTATTATATAAATTTTTGATATTGATTTATTTCACATTGGATATACCAGTAAATAACTCGGAAATCTCTAAAATCTAGGGTCATGCTTTAAGGAATATTGTAACCACTAATACGATTTAAAGATATAAAAAGATATTGTTACAAAGGAAAAAGAACATCTATTTATGCAAAAGGGTATATAAGAAAATCCGTCTAGATCTAAAAATATTTTTTTAGTTGTTTTTTTACAAGCTGTTTTAGTAAAAGGATTATGTAAATACTGTGACCCTCATTAATGACCAAAGATAGCTTAAAAAAAAACATATATATTTATTTTAAAAAAACGAAGGAGTCTTGAATATTAAATCCATGGACATTTATTGTATTTCTTGTTATAGGTTTACCTGTGTAATCCCAGTCAAAGTATTTTTTTTAATTATTATTTTTCGATCATGCGAGTAGTATTCCCAAAATGCTGATATTAAATTCATAAATATTGAATCTTTTTGTTTCCTTTTAACACCTATTCTGAAACACACTGTATATTTATTTGATGTTTTATAATACCCGCCAATGGGCTTTAAAATTTTAGCAATCAACGGGGATAAAGTCCCTTTAAGGTATTATGTATTTGTAAACACAGCTAATATCACTTAAATAATGAAATATTGTTACATAGGAATACAGAACATCTATTTATGCAAAAGGGTATACAGTGTGTCCCAGGATGTTACACGAAGACAATAGGACCAAAAATTTTGAAATTATTAGTCGTCCTTTAGTTCAAAACTAATTGGTACAAAACTTTATTTTAATTGGTAATATACAGGACAAGTTATAACTAAAAATATAAAAAAGGACCAATAAAGTACCTTTATTTCTAAAGATGGAAGAATTTTAAAGTAAATGTTATGGAGAATTAAATTTTAGGTCAAAATATAAAATTAAAGACTTAAAGTAAAAAAGTATTTTTGTTTATTTTTCACATCATGCATTAACAGTTTTAAAAATACTTGGCCTAATGGCCTAAAGCAGCGAATTTTAAAAAATATATTAAGAATTATTAAATTATCCTTTTAATTTTGCTCCCTCTCTGCCCAATATTTTGGTTGTAATGCGTAATGAAAATAATTACCAAATACATTTTTTTTTACTTTTATGGTTTAACTTCAAATTTTAACATAAATTTCAATTCTCTACAACAGTTACCTATACAATTGTCTTCGTTTTTTAAATAAAAGTAGTTAGCTCCTGGGCATTTTTTATATTTTTGTTATAACTTGCCCTGTATAATATCAATTGAAGTAAAATTTTATGTTTATTAGTTATGGACCATGCGAAAAAAATTTGTTTTAAAATCAAAAATTTTTGGTCCATTTGTCCTCCTGTAACACCTATTCTGGGACAAGCTGTATAAATAAATCTGTTCAGATATGAATTCAGCAATCAACGGGGTTAAAGTTTCTTTAGGGTATCATGTATTTGCAAACACAGGTAATAATACTCAAATAATGAGATATTGTTACAAAGGAAAATAGAACATCTATTTATGCAAAGGGGTATAAAAATAAATCTGTTCTGATCTGATAGAAATTTTTATGTTTTTTAACCAAGCTGCTTTAGCAAAAGGCTTATTGGTCCGGGAGGTAGCAACGTCGGGAAAACAAGAATGTTAGGTTGGTAGATTTTTTAATATGTTGATCTCCCTTCTCTTTCGAGTAGATCCTTGGCTGTCTGGCTGGCAGTAACGGTTGCGTTGACGCCCAGCTGTGACCTTGACATTTAGAGGTGCCACCTTGACATTTAGAGTTGTCACTGATATGTCAAAAACGCAGACCTTGGTCATATATAATCGTTTCAAGTTTATTCAAAATATACCGAACGGTTTAGAAGTTAGAACGGGGATGACTGTATAGTTAGCAATGATAAAAGTGTCTTGCAATAAATATATATATATATATATATATATATATATATATATATATATATATATATATATATATATATATATATATATATATATATAAATTTTTTCAAAAACTTGAATTATCACCTGACAGGTTATCACAGACAGCCCAGTCTACCTGGAAGAGAAAGAAGAACAGCATATTCAAAAGTCAGCTATTAATAAATTTTTTCTTAAAAATGTTGCTACCTTCTATACTATATGTAAAAACTCTAACCCTTATTAGTGACAAAAGGTAGCCTTGGAAAAATTATATATTTTATTATTTTATAAAACAAAAGTATATAGTATACAGGGTCATACAAATTAAGTGTTTGTAATTAGATACTTTTTTATTACATAAAATACGAAATGGTTTAAATAAGCAAACTGGTAGCATTTTTAACGCTCTTTAAGGAAAAGAATAAGGAAAAATAATTAACAATCGGGTTTTTGGGTTAAACAAAAAAATAACCTTTTATTAAATAAAACACCCTGTATATTTTATTACAATTAAAACGATTTATTAAAGTTTTTTTTTTAAAGAAGTCCACATGTAATATTCAATTTGGTTTCGGAAATATGGCCATCCTCAGAAATTTCAAAGTAAATTAAAAAGTATTTTAAAGAGCTTTAAGAAAATACCAAATTTGATATGTCTATCCTTTATAGTTTTGGAAATATGGTTGTTTAAACCCAAAAATATTTTAAACTTCTTTTGATGATATCCTAATAAAATGGAGTATCTTCTATTTTTTAGATATAAAAATATTTCCGAAACTATAGAAAATAAACATACCAATTGGTATATTATCTTAAAGCTCTTTAAAATACCTTTTTATTGACGATACAATATACCCGGTGTTTCATATAAAAAATGCTATTTTTTATCAAACTTCTTAGGATGGCCTTATTTCCAAAACTACGAAAAATTGGATATACTACATATGGACTTTTAAGGATTTTAAGAGATTTTTTTATTGGTTATAAAATAAACGGGGCATTTCATTTAAAAAAGGTTATCTACTTTGCTGTATAACTTAAAAGATTGCCAATTGTTCTTCTTAAACTTTTATTTAAAAGAAAGTTAATAATGTAACTAGTATGGTAATTTAATTCACTTCGTATTTTAACTAATAACAAAGTTACCAGTGACGCACACCTGATTAAGGTGACCTTGTATAAGGTAAATTTTGTTTTTAATTCGTGCTAAGTAACGCAGGTGGCGCCCCCAAAGTTTAAAACCAGAACAAAATGGAATGCATTTGAGCACATCTTGTAATTAATCACCAGCGCAAAAAAATATAAAGTATTTAAGATAATTGTTTAGTTTCTATTATAGATAAACCTATTTTCTGTAATTGTTATTGTTTTGGCTAATTAATGTTTTAGTATGTCTGTTAAATTGTTTTTTTTATATACACACCCTTTAAAAAATAAATAAATATTGATTCAATATTTGGCTATCTTTTTTTTTGTTAGTTTCGCTGTGTAGTACAACAAAAAATGTTAAGTGTAATATATTGTTGTAATCGCAGCAAAAACTGCAATTTTTAGGATACTTAGATAAAGGGTGTCCCATTAAAAGAAATGCAAGTTTGTGTTATATCTTAAAAATTAAAATATTTATATATATTTTATGGACGCCACTGGATTTTACGTAACAAGTAATGAATTTTCTAATTTAAAGTTTCTTTTTTTTTTCATAAGTGTCCGAGTAATAAGACATGATAAAAATTGACGAATTTTGAGAATTACCCTGTATCTTCAAAACCAATCAAGTTTGCGGGAATCTGATTGCGCCATTAAATTAAACACTAAAAAGATAATGGGACACGTATCTTAGTTTGTTTGTATCTTTTACCGTTTAGCCTGTACCCTATAACACCAATCAACCAAAAAAAAATACCCTGTACTATACAGTGTGTCCCAGGATAGGTGTTAGATAGGGGTTAAACGGACCAAAAATAATTTTAATTTTAAAACAAAATTTATAAAAACTTATAGCACGGTCAAAACTAATAAATACAACATTTTACTTTGATTAGTATTATACAAGAAGTGTTATAACTTAAAAAATGAAAAATGCCCAGACGCTAACTACTTTTATTTTTAAAAATTGAACAAAATTGAATTTGTAAATGTTGTAGATAATTGAATTTTATGTCTAAATTTGAAGTTAAATTATAAAAGTAAATAAAATATTATTTTTAATTTTTTACAATTTACAAATTACAACTTAAATAATGGACAAGCGAGAGAGCAAAATTTAAAAGAAAAGTTAAAATTTTTTAAATATATTTTTTTTTTTAATTTGCTACGTTAAGCCAAGTATTTTAAAATCTGTTAATGCATAATGTAAATATTTGACAAGCATGTTGGTTTTACTTTAATTCTTTAAATTTAAATGTAAACATAAAATGTAATTCTCTACAACATTAATTTTGTCCTATTTTAAAAATAAAGGTACTTTACTCTTGGTCATTTTTCATATTTTTAAATATAACTTGACCTGTATATTACCAATAGGAGTAAAATTTTGCAATAATTAGTTTTGGACCATGCTACCAGTTTTCCCAGAAGCACGTCTAAAAATTCCAAAATTTGTGGTCCATTTGTCCTCTTGTAATACCTATTCTGGGACATCTTAGATACTACCTAACTAACAAGACACACATTTTTTTTATAACTAGAGGCAAATTATTTAGTTTACTCATTAGATGATAAATATAAAATAATACAATTAATAGGTTTTATAGCAATTAGACCTCTTTGGCTACCTACGTAATACCTTAGATTTTACTACAATAAGAACATCAGTTTAAAAAATAAAAAAAGTAAAGTAAATATATTAAATTTGTTATTAATAAAAACTAATCTACATTATTGTGGAAAATAAGAGCATTAAAAATAGTAGTAAACGTAAAAGACATATAACGGACCTTAACGAAGTTTTAAAAGCAGAAATACGATTTAGTAGCTCCTAGAAAACCGTCTTAAATTTTTCCTAAAATTAAAGCAGTAAATCCTTAAAGTGAAACTTAAAATTGCTTGTATGATCTATAACACTACTTATAAAGCTTTTTATTTGAAACCCACAAAAAAGTTTAAAATAGTAAAAAGAAAATAATGAAACGTTAAGTTTTTAAAATGAAACCTTTTTTCATAACTTTATTTCTTTATACTAAATATGCCGCTTAGGGTTAATATAGCAAATGTTTATTTTATTCAAAATACAAGGGTAATACAAAATATTGTTAAAATAAGTAAGGGCAAATTCTGGATCAGAAACTATAAAGAAAAGCTAATATAATCATAAGCCCGCAAAAATTTTGTTTTTAAGATACGTAGTTTAAAACTTTGAAAACACTTATTTTAGTAAAAATTGTTAGACTAAATACAAACCCAATTTCTATGGATATTTATTGTTTTCGTAACATAATTGCTAATAAAAAAAATATATAAACCCTATTTTTAAAAGAAAGAGTCCACGCAATGCTTTCATTATCTTTTTATGATCTAAAGATTGGCAATCGGGTTAATTTTATTTTCTTTTCTGCTAAACTAAACAAATTACAATAAAAAAAATTAGGAGATATACCTAAAAGCTGTGTTTTTTATTTGCTTAATCTAAAGAAAGCAGCAAAATTTTAAACACATTTATGCAGTCGGTTGCTTACCTTGTTTTTTGTTACAGTATACAGATGCAGCTCGAGACGACACTTAACTCATTAAGAAAATTTAAGTTAGTGGTAAAGTGCCGTAAATAGCCTTGCTAAATTAAAACACAATTGCTTAAAGAATATTTAAGACAAAAAAATACATTTTTTATGTTTAACACGCTTTATCTCAAGAATAAGAAATTTATGGACTCGTGTTTATAAAAAAAAATTATACAGTGTGTCCATTAAGGGTGCAACAAATAAAATTCTTTTTATTTTGCAATTTGTCTGAAAATTTTATTCTTTCTAAAAATTGGTACATGGTCCGAAATTGTATTAGCAAAAGTTAGCTTTATTAAAAGGTAAATAAAATACAGAGTAGGTCAGAAAAATAAATACTGCTAAGGAGTAAATTACCCTTATTTTTAAAAATACAACAAAATAGTAAATATAAAGTAACTTAGAATTAAAGGTTATGCCTTAACACCAAGTCATGGCAAATGTTGAATTAACCCTGTATAATACAGGTATATAATTTTTTTTTATATATTTTTTTAAGGAAGCTCCAACTAACTGACTTAAAAAAGTTTAATCAAATTGAAGCAAATTTGTAAAATTAAACTGACTACTATTTTTTTACCTAACCGCTCAATTCAAGTTTAATGGAAGAATATTTAATAAGGCCCTAAAATTAAACCAATAAAGTTTTTATTAAGTTGGTGGATACTATAAATAACAAAATGGTATAAAAACTCCTTGTTTACATTGTAAAATGTTTGTTTTAAATTTTTAAGAAAGTGTTAGGCAGATACCTTAAAATTAAATAATAAATAGTTAAACACTTGCATAGAAGATTATAACTTGGTATTAAGGCATAATTTTTAATTTTAAATACATTTTTCTATTAACATCTTTGTATTTTTGTAAATAAGGGCACTTTACCAATAAGCAGTTTTTATTCTCTTTGACCTACCCTGTATACCATAGATCGTTTAAAAAAACCAACTACTGCTTATAGAGTTTGAGACCATGTACCACATATATAAAATATAATTTTCTGACCAATTGCAAATAAAAAGTTTTTTATTTGATGCCGCTTAATGGACCAAACTGTATATTTTTAATGGTAAACTCTGTCCTTAAATTTTCTTAACAACGTTCTGTTATACCCTGAATTTATAATATTAGGGTTCATAACTAAAGGCGCAGCTAAAAAACGACAGTTTCGAGCTTTTTCAAAAAAAGAAACCAGATTTTAAATCATTTTGTTCCAACCTACGCGACGTAATTATATAAATTAATAATCGTTATTAACGATATTGCGTCGAACGGCTTTGATGGTCATTATATTTCACTTTTTGCAGATGATACAGCTGTCGTTTGTTCCGGAAAATCATTTGAAAATTTAAGTAAAAATGCCTGTAATGCTGTTTCCTCAGTTCAGAACTATTGTAATGCGAATGGTTTAGTTTTAAATGAAAAAAGACCGAGCTGATCTGTTTTAGTTTAAGAGATTTAAATAAAAGTCTTTTGGTTAGATTAAATGGTCAAACTATAGAACAGAATAAAGTTGCCAAATTTCTTTGAGTGTATATTGACTCTAGGCTATCCTGGAACCATCAAGTCGATCATATTGTGAACACCTAGTATAAAAAAGTATACATTTTGGGAATTTTAAAAATATACATTTTTGGGAAATTTAAATATAATTGGGTTACTTAACATTGGGAAATTTGGTACATAAAACAATACGTGAAGTGTCAAGGTTTAAAAAGTATGAATCAAACAATTTTCTAGGTTACTCTTATAATAATAAAACAAAAACATTAAACAAGCGAGTAGCCTAGAAATGCAAAACAAATACTGAAAAATTTAATATTTAAAGAGAACAAAATTTTAAGACGGGCATTGATTGTTTATTAGATAAGAAAGAGTTAGTCAGTAAAGAGGGAAAGTTTGAGCTAAGCTCCGTACGGGCTATCCCTAGGGATATGCCCGTACTAAATTTAATTAGTTCAATAAGTTAAGTTGGTTTTTAATGCAAAGTTAGTGTTAATGGTCCACCGGTCCCATGGTCCCAAGAAGATAGTTCCATATGGTACATTTGCCCCAGTGATGTAAAAGAGGCCCTAAATGTATATGTTATTCGAAAATTTACACGTCACATATGGTGGAGGCGCCCCCGTTCCCAGTGACCTCGTGAAACGTCGGTTATGGTAAGCTGTGCCCGCCCCAGTTCCAGTGCCCTTTGTGAAGCGATAGGAAAAGTCGCTTATGGTACGCCCTTCCTACCCCTCAGTTTATTTGTGGAAGAAAATACCATATATATGGTAAAGGCGTCCCGTTCCCCGGAGAAGAAATGTGTGTGAAAGGACGAAAATGGGGAAAAATATGTTGCGTAGCGTAGCTGCAAGGAGGTAGCAGCGTAGCTACAAGAAAAGGAAGATAAGGTATATCTTCAGTTTTCAAATATGGCTAAATGGTGTTAGCCAGAAGTGATAAAGAAGAATATGGAAATATATTTATTTGTGTCGAAGTTGTATGGTACGTCGTGAAGACGGAGTTCAGAAGCAGCATGAGGCTGCATTAGCACTGGAAGCCGCAGCTCTAGTATGGGGAAGAGCTCTGAAGTATGGTCTTGAATGGTGGGGTACAAGACAGTTAAGCGGCCCTAAGAAAGCTCAGGATATGGGGAAATTGGCATGAAGTTGCAGTAACCTGATGTGGAAGAAGAAAATGGGAATGAAAGGCAGACAATGGTACGTGGAGAAGTACGGGACAAATGGCCAATGGAACGCACCATCAAGGACATGGACAGGCAGGCAAGGTGGACGCAATTTTTTTATATAGGCTAGTATAAGAAGAATGTGGAATATTAGGTTAATTTCTACGTATAAATATAAAAGAAAAATTGATTTTCTTTTTATGTAAGAGATATTTTTTTTGTTTTTAAACTATCCAATAAATTTAAAAAAGAGCAAAAGATAAAATAGAAAAAAATCACCTAATTAATAGTACATGTAAAACATAGTTAATTATTTTCTTTCCCACTGGTATATTAAATAAATCATTGAATTACTTTTTTAATGGTTCAACGTTTTGCTGACGAGACAAGGCCAAGTTCACTTTTATTGTTACAGGACTGGTCAGTTTTAAATAACACAAACTTTTTTGCTTATTTAGCTGTTTGTGTAGTACATAAATATCGAGTAAACTTAAAGATTAATAACAAAAATTACAATTTATGAGTAACAATAATTAGGTCATTTTTTGTCTAAAAAATATTCTTACCGTTAAAACTATATTTATTTAAAGTACCTACTTAAAGAAAAGCTTAAAAAGGTCCTTAACAATTAAGCTAAAATCTTATTTGAACTAATTATTTCAGCAAAAACATCTCTAGAACTTTTTAAATAATTATTTTAGATAATTTATCCGGAAGAATTTTTAAAATTTCAAAAAAAAAGAGTCATAATGTTAAATATAACCTAAATGAATTATTTTTTAGAAAAAAAACTATTTTTACATTTTTTCGTGCATTTTTTTGAAAAAAAATTAATTGGAAAAAACAAAACATTTAATAAAACGTTAAGATTATTTACGATAAATATAATTTATATAATAAGTAACATAATGTTAGGTTTTAAATATTTGTAAGCTATATGGAACTATCGTTTTTCGATAATATTGCTAATTTTTTTAAAGGTTTAAAGTAAATTTGTCTGATTTCTAATAGCGTTGTGGGTCCAACGCTTTCAGGAAGGGGGCATATGTGAACACCTAGTATAAAAAAGTATACATTTTGGGAATTTTAAAAATATACATTTTTGGGAAATTTAAATATAATTGGGTTACTTAACATTGGGAAATTTGGTACATAAAACAATACGTGAAGTGTCAAGGTTTAAAAAGTATGAATCAAACAATTTTCTAGGTTACTCTTATAATAATAAAACAAAAACATTAAACAAGCGAGTAGCCTAGAAATGCAAAACAAATACTGAAAAATTTAATATTTAAAGAGAACAAAATTTTAAGACGGGCATTGATTGTTTATTAGATAAGAAAGAGTTAGTCAGTAAAGAGGGAAAGTTTGAGTTAAGCCCCGTACGGGCTATCCCTAGGGATATGCCCGTACTAAATTTAATTAGTTCAATAAGTTAAGTTGGTTTTTAATGCAAAGTTAGTGTTAATGGTCCACCGGTCCCATGGTCCCAAGAAGATAGTTCCATATGGTACATTTGCCCAGTGACGTCAAGTAGTATTTCAAAATATACGTCACAATATCCTAAAAAACTGTCTGTATCTTGTTTTGTTTTATGGCAACTGCGTTCTAAAATAGATATTAGTCTCTTAAAAATGTATTACTTCGCTTATGTACAATCATGTCTGAGTTACGGTGTCTTAGCTTGGGGAAGTTGTAGCAGAGCAAATGAAATTTTTATTCAGCAGAAAAAGATAATAAGAACTATGACATTTAAAAGATGCACTTTCTCATGTCGTGAACTTTTCACACAGCTTGGGATCTTAACTTTTCCCTCTCTTTTTATCTTGAATTCTTTAATATACGCACAAACCAAAATAAAACCATGTGCACGACCTCGGGAGTTAAGTGAACAGTATCAACTTAGAAAGACCTGCAATCTGGATATTCCACATCACAGATTGACAGCAGTAAGTTAGGAGTCCAATGGTGCTACCTATTAAATTTTTTAATAAGCTGCCTTTGCACGTTAAGGATATAAATAATGTTAAAAAGTTTAAAGCAGTGGTAAAACAAATGTTGCTGAATAAATCTTTTTACTCCATAGCCGAGTTTCTTGATTGCCGTTTTTAATTTTTTTGGTAGTGTATCTTTGGCCTACTCAGCTGATGAGACTGATATTTTATGTATGTATATATCTTTTTTGTTACTTTTTCTAGTTGACAAACGCACGAAGGTGCTTACTTGTTTTTTGTTTTTGTGTAAATTTTTAATTTTAAGTTTTATATTTTATATTTCTGTTGTTTTATTTAAATTTTAATGTATTTATTTTATATAACTAGTATTTTTCGTTTCCCAAGATTTATGAATGTCTACTAATGTATTTGTGTATATGTATGTATATGTATATACATATATATTTTAATTTGTAATTTATTATACATTGACAATATCCAAAACTTTTGTTAAAAGTCAAATTGGAAATAAATGGTATTATTATTATTATTATTATTAGGTAGATATATTGTCTCTAGGTTTGCCACTTTTGGTAAAATAGATTTAGACCGGACTGGACTTACGGGACTTTTTCCAAAATACTGTATTTACCTCTCGTTGCAAAAAAAATCGATTTAGCTACCATTAAGCTAATAAGTTTTTTTTTTGCAGACAAACTATGGAAAGTGATTTAGGAAAAGCGAATCTGTAAAGAATTTGAGGATTTATAAATTATGATTATTTTTGATTAATAATGCACCCCATAAAGCATGCATTTCTCTCGATTTTAAAAAACAACTTTTTTTAGTGTCCTTTGAAAATCAAAAATTTAAAGTAGTACTAAGTTGGATGCTGACCAAATTTAATAGTTACTTATTTAAAAATAAACGTATTAGCCTAATTGTAGATAGTTTTTTTGCCAAGAAGTAAAATGCATCATTTTGAAAAAAGTCCCGTTAGTCCAGTCCTGTTCGAATATATTTTACCAAAATTGGCAAAACCAGAGAAAACATACTTACCTATTAGCTCCTTAAAAATAAAAAAGATGTACACACTGTATATTTTTTAAATTTTATCAACTCAATTAAAAACAGATTTTTTACTTAATATATTATTTGTCATTAGGTGTACTATAAAATAAAATATAAGTCGCATTAAGAGGCTGACGGGCAAAAATTGGGCCTCATCGACCCCCGTCCTTTACACTAAATTTAATTTTAAATAACACAGAACACAATTTTGTTACCATATTCTTATTTAAATTTAAAATATTTTATACAAAAAGTGGCGTGTCAGAAAGTTTCTAGTTGTGTAAAAAATGGTGTTGAAATTATTTTACTCTTCTCTTAGTTGTGATTTTTACGCGATTAAAGAAACTATTAGGGCCTATAAGTAATTATACATTGTCCTTAAAAATATTTTTTCAGTTTTTGCGTATAGGTTAAGAATCTCTTTCTATAGTTTTAATTCAATTTTTTTATGTTTTTTCTGTGAATGTCAGATAACAATAAATTTGTTAAAAATTTACATCCAAATAATTTTAATTAACACAATGCATAATTTTGTTACTATTTTTCCATTTAAATTCAAAATATTTTATACAAAGAGTGGCGTGTCACATAATTACTAGTTGTGTCAAAAAATGGTCACGAAAATATGTTTACATAATAAGCGGCGCACTGTGCTTATTTTCTTATCGTTTTTTGCTTTGACATGTCGTTTTTTTATATTAGATAAATTTGTATTTTACTAAAAAAAAATGAGTGTAAGTGTTTTAGTAAGAAATTTGTTCTATTTGAAGATAATTTTTTGTATTGTTTAAGGCTTATCTATTTCCTAAACAAAAATTAATAAAGAAATATTTCAACGTCCTTTAGTTTTACGTGTTTAAATAAATAAAATAAAAATAATACTGCTTCAAAAAGCAAAAACCTTACCTCTGGTTTATTTGTGCTTCTTTTTGTTTGAAATAAGCAATTTTACCTCTTTTCTTTGCAAATTTGCTATTTTTTAAAACATTTAAATTTGATTTAAAGCAAGCAAGTGTAAGACATCTATAAACCACAATCAATAGCTAAAATCTAATATTAATATTCTTTCAACGTAAATATTTTTTGTCCAAATAATAAAATATAAATGGCCTTTAATATAAGTATGTTTTTTTTTATCTTTGGATAATCCACAAAGGCTAAGAGCCAAAATACTAACGTGCTGTGGGTGTCTTCAGCAAGGTAAGAGGAAGTTTGTTTACACGGGATTTAAAAACTTAAAGAGTTGGGGGAAGGGAAATCTAAAAACCTTTAGGAATAAAGGAACGAACAAAGGTAGAAGTTTAAGGCCTATCCAGTTGGACAGTATAGGGATGCATTCATGCGGTACCACGAGTTTCTCTGTTGGGCGATAGATCCCCTACTCCCCAACGGTGAGCAAGAGAAGGAAACCTGTCTGTAAGCAAAGGATCGTTAGTCAGGCCAACACCTATTCTTTGAATGGAATCAAAAATTCTTAGTAATGTGGGAGACGCCATTTTCCAGATATAAGAACAATATTCCAGATGGGGTCGGATTTGGGATACATACGAAGTGTATAAATTAAAATAGGACAAATACGTTTTCGCTCGAAAGAGAAATCCAAGCTTTTTAAAAGCTGCTGTGACTATAATGTGTTTATGCCAGTTATTATTGTTCTCAATTGGTAGGCTCACAAGAATAAATGTGTCTTTGCTCTGCAGAACTTTGCCGTTTATAAGTAAAGGATAAGTTTTTATTGACTTTTTCTGCGACATGGAACATAATTGTATCATAAATGCATTAAATTAGACGTGATTTCTGGCGTCCCAATTTAATATTAGATAAAGGCCCTGTAAAAAAGATATCTAAATAGCCCTGCGTGTGCTATCCAAGTCAGGTTTAGAGGGTTTGAAAACCTAAAAACTGGAGTGAAACTATCGGCAGCAAAACTATGAATGTTATTTGTTGTGGAAGAGGGAAGGTCGAAAATGTAAAGAAAAAACAAAGTTGGTGCTAGCACTGAGCCCTGAGGCACCCCAGCAATAATTTGGTGAAAACCTAAAAAGTGAATATCCACACTAACTTATACACGTCGATCAGAAAAAAACTAGAGAGCCACGAACATAAGTTTTGTGAAAGACCATAGAAGGAAGTTTATTGAGAAGCGCAATATGCCAAACCTGGTCAAAAGCTTTGAATATATTAAAAGCAACGATCTGGGATTTGCTTAGAAACTCAAGAAACTTGTTTTAGTGAGTGATACGAAAAAAGAAGATTTGCTGTAGATCTCTTGAGACGAAAGGCCTATTGCCTGGCGCCATCTTGGAAAAAAATAATGGAAAAGGGGTCTTGTAGCACAATATTTTTGGTGCATCCTTTTAAAGCTCTTGACGAGTACTTTAGAATCCTAGAATTTAAATTGAAAACCTCAACCTACTACAAAATGGCACACTTTAAAAGTTCCCTAAATACATGCTTTGAATGGCCATATTTTGAAAACTAATAAAGTTAGATGTACTTAATGTGGTTTTATCTTAAAACTCTCTTAAAGATTTTTTTATGGTGATACTGGTGATAATATACAGAGTAGATAAAAAGTTTTTTTTTTATTGTATATGTGTATACTTAACTACCATTAAAAATTCTAAAAACAGCCTTAAGTAAATTTCATATTATGTATATATAATTTTATTAGCTTTGGAAATATGGCCACTCTAATGAAGCATTTGGGTAATTTTAAAAGTACTAAAATTTTGTGGTAGATAAAGGTATTAAATTTAAATTCTAGGATTTAGAGTACTCGTCAGGAGCTTTAAAAGGATGCACCACAAGACCCGCTTTTTTAGTTTTTTTTTCCAATATGGTGCCCAGCACCCATCTTAAAATTTAAATCTGTCAGTTTTACTTTAAATTAATGTATTCATGCATTAATTTTATATTCCAAAGTTAACATTTTTAAAATTGATCCGTTTAAAAAATAAAAGTTTAAAGGGACATTCAAGAAATACGCTGTATATACTGGCAAATGCAAGATCCTAATGTATTTTTTTTTTCAACTTTTTTGGCCTTTAAATAAAGTTTCCGATGCAGTACGAGATCCGACTAGAGGGTGATCTTCACCCATCTGTTTACGGGATAAAAACTGTTCTATATTAAAGAGAATAGATAAAACTAATATATAAGTACTGCCATGTACAATTAAACAATAAAAATTGACATTATACAAGGTCACTCAAAAATTTTGAAACTTTTTTATTGATTTTAGCTTGACCTATTTTTTTTGAGGTAACCCTATGGCAATACCTTTGTTAAAATACTATCTTTATTATAGATCAGTTCTGTTAACAGATATGTAAAGGTCGCTTCCTATTCCGATCTTAGATTAATATTTTAACTGTGCTAGATATGTTCCTGGATAAAAACTTTTTAAATTTTTTGCCATTTAATGGACCAAAATTAAAGTTTCAGTAATTTCTTTCATGCTAAGGTAAGATAGCATTTTGGAAATTTGGAAAGCCTGCTGTTACTGAAGATGCTTGCAGGTATAGATAAAAAAGCATAATAACACAATATAATTTATATTTTCATTAAATTACATATTTTCTACTTAACTTATGTTTAAACTCTTTAGAACGAAAGGGTTTTATCTGTTTAACGATACAGTGAATCTGCTTTTTCTGCATAAAACCCTTAAACTACCAGGGGAAAACCTTACATTAATTATCTTTTCTATGGCAATGAAGCTTTAGAAAAGTGCTTTTCCCGAGGTTTGGCTGTGTTTTATGCGTAGACAGTCCCTACAAGAAACAATGCCGACGCTTAATCTTGATAAATCTGCATATTTTAAGGCTGCCGCTCAGGGTCTCATTAAATCCCTAGCTAATTAGATGCCCTTTTTTGACAGCGGTATGTGTCTTTGTGTATTATTATTTTGTTTTCAAAATCTGTTAGAAGATTACTTATATATATTAGACACTTTAGTAAACATCTGAACCTATGCCCACACACACTCTATAGCCAGTGGTCATTTCGTCGAAAAATAGGGACTGAGGAAATAGTGCCTGGGCAGCAATGAAATGGACCATATTATAATACCCCTTATAAATTTATTAAAGAGTATTCCTTTTAATGAGTCTCTTACGAATATTTATACCACCATATTTGAAAGGGACGCGGCTTTAACCCAAACTGTTAATTTTTTTTCTTGTTTCGGGTATCAGGCTAGAAGAACGCGTGACTTTTTTTGATCAAACAAGTTTACTACAATGTTTTACATGCAATTTTAAATATTGTGCCAAAAAATGTGAGGGTTACAGACACGAAATCCCCCAGTCGGATACCCGAAACATGTCACCTTAAGCCTGATTGCTACGGTCTAATTTAGATGTATTAAAAAATATTTATTATTTACGTACTTGTACTGGTTGTACAAGAAACATACAATAAACCAAGAACTATCTTTTATAAAACTTGGTAAATTACGGCTAGAGTTAGGATAGAAGCATAAATGAGAATTGGTTGCAATTATTTACCAAGTATACCTACTTATCGACTGTACGTTACATACTGGGTTTAGTTTTAAAAATTAAAAACGTAGGTGGATAAAGGTGTTATGTGATATTTTGTTTCTTTTTTTTTGATATTGTATTATAATAAGTTGGTATTTGCCCATTTTAACTTAAAGAATGTCAATATTTTTTGTAATAAAAACAATAATATTTTATCTGCTTGTGATGTAAACTTCGTAAAAAATAAACAAAAATTAAAATATTGTCAAAACAAGTTAAAATCTGAATTACTTAAAACAAGTAAAAGTGACATAACTCCTTCATCTACTGACGTCTTCAATTATTGCTATTGTCCAAGGGACATACGATGCGACGGAGTTTTCTAATGCCATTTTTTTGTTACATTTAAAAACAGAATAACAAAATTAATAATATATATTAATAGTGTGAACACCCTGTATAGGGGGTATGTAAGTTTTATAATTTTAATATATATTTAATTATTTCGATAATAGAAAAATACATCTTAAAGTAAAACATATAACAATTTAAAATAATGTCAAAGCTTAGAACTCGAACGGGCAAGGTCTTAAACGTGCTAAGTCATTAAAAAACCGCGTTTAACTTTGTATACAAACAGGGGAGAAGTTAAGAAAAAAAAATAGAAAATTATTAGATAAGAAGTAGGTAGTAAAAGTAAAGTCAAGTATAAAGTTAAAGTTTTAGTTAATCCCCTGTACGAGCTACCCCTAGTGGGGGTATGCACGTACTAAATTTAATTAGTCAAATAGCTCCTGTAGTCTTATAGTGAAAGAAAAGATAGTTTTATTGTCCACTGGTCTCGTGGTTCAAAAGATAGTTCCATATGGTACATTTGCCTTAGTGACGTAAAGAGCTCTATGTAAATTCCAAACTTCTACATCACAATAGCATAACAATAATAACATATTTACTCGCTTAAACAACAATTACAAAATTTTATAAGAACCAATGACAAATAAAGAAATATCCTACAAAGAACATTTTCACGCGAGTGATACTGTGAAAACCCAGTATAAAAAAGTATACATTTTGAAATTTTTTAAAAATATATATATTTTGGGAATTTTAAAATACATTTTAATAAGGTTACCTAACATTGTTTTATAAAATACAAAACAAGTAGGTGAACAGTGTTGAACTAAAAACAAATTCTGTATTTAAGCTTAACACAATTTGGAAAATGTGGTAGAATCCTGACTCCAAAAAATACTGGGTGTTCCCATTGTCCAAAAGGTTTAAGGGAAGAAAGGGGTATGATTATTTATAAAGTATTATACTGGTAATGTTGTAATTTTATTTGGTGCAAAATATTATTTTAATAATTTTTTTAAAGCGAATTTAAAGTGTCCAATACCGCATCCGAGTTACGCACTTCAGGCGACGTATTTGATCAAAGAAAAATACGTTGTCGCAATACCACACAAGTTAAGTAATTTTTGGTTCTGTAGAATTTGGTCACTTAAAACGTTTAATTAAAGGATGGACATAAATGGACTTTTTAGTGTCAAGCAAAATGTAAAGCACGAAAACAAAATATTTTTAGGTTAAAATAATACTAAAAGTTTTTATTATCATAAACAAAAAAAAGTCCACGTATTAGCTTTGGACCTGAAGCGACCCAAAGTAGTTTCAGTAAATTATGTTTGGGAATAATTTAAAACTCGTTACATATTTTTAATGCTCCTGGCGTAAAGTTTATTTTAAAACTAATTGCTAATTACATTTTTTTAAACAAAATTTGGTTTTCTGCATATTATATTTATAAACTTAAAAAGTGAAATAATAAAAAAACCGTTATACAGGGTGCGTCGGGCTTCTATATCGCCTAAACTATAAAAGTTATAGATTTCGTTTAAAGTGTTTTATGAATAAGAGATAAAAGTTTATTTTTAGAAAATATTTTGTTTATATACAGGGTACTCAAATGTGCCCTACTAGAATTTGATAAATTTTTATAAATAGAACATCCCAAATATTTTTACATATTTAAAAGTCGTTTATGTTTGTCTATACATGTGTACAATATAAGACTTATTAAATTATTAGTTTTTAGAAAATTAAATTTTCTTAAAAAATATGAAAAAACATCGATAAAGGAAAAAAATTTCCCAGGTCGATGAAAAGGTTACTGTTTCCAAAAAAATAAATCTGATTTTAGAGGGTCAAAAGATACACTTCTATAATTTTAAGCTAATTTTGACATACAGGGTGCTCAAAAATCGCCTCCCAATAGTCAAAAATTCAATCGGTTTTTTCTCTTTTTTTTTTAATGGAACACCCTGTATATTATTATTTAGTCTAATAAAGCTTTAGTAAAAAACTATTTTGGTAATAGACTCAAAGTATGTATCTCTTTTTAATTTTGTGTTACTTACACGTATTTAAAATTCACTCTTTTAAAATCATTTTTAGGTAAAAAGATTTTTACCATTATTATTAATTTAAAAAATAATATTAATTTAAAGTTTTAAAGCACCATATTTTATACTTTATTGGTAAATATAACATGTCTTGTTAAGATATTCCAAATGTTTTCCTTATAAAACGCTCATATTCAGAATATCATCCTTTGCGCCTACTAAAAAGTTCATAGTAGGCTTAGACAGATTTTTGTTTAAACAACTTTGGCAGTTTCAAATTGTCAAGTATTATTTATTTGCTTGCTGTTGTACTTACTTTCTTTGGTAATTATAAATAGGGAGTTTAGCAAAGATGAGTTGGTTGATATGGTTTTTGTACTTGGTAGAAGTGAAAAAAATTGTTTTCTGGCTAGCAGGAATTACGCGGCTCGTTTCCCAGAGAGAAGAGCTCCTGACGAAAAGTATTTTAGGAGACTTTTTGCAAATTTTGTTGAGACGGGAAGCGTTTCCTATAAGAAAGAAACTCAGTGAAAATCCGCTACTAACGAGGGAAATGAATTGCTTGTGTTGTTATCAGTAACTGAAAATCCTCATGTAAGCCAAAGACAACTGGAGGAAACAACAGGAATAAGCTATACGTCAGTGCAACGAATTTTTAAAAAGAACAACTTTCACGCTTACCATATTCAGTTACATCAAGCATTAACGGAGATAGATTTTCAAAATCGAACAACCTTTTGTGAATGGGCAAGAATCAACTTGCAAAAGTTCCTTTATTTTTCAATTACGTTATGTTTTCAGATGAAGCGACATTTTAAAATGGAGGTTGTGTCAATAGACATAACTTTCATTATTATTCTTCTAAAAACTCACGAATCATAAGACAAATTGATCGTCAACATTAATGGTCCGTAAATGTTTGGGGCGGAATTGTTGGAGAATGTAATAGGCCCACATTTCTTTGAAGGTCATTTAAATGGCGCTATGTATTTGGAGTTTTGGCAGCACGAATTACCAAGGCTATTGGCTCATCTGCCCCCACAGATCCGAAACAGAATGTGGCTCCAACAAGATGGAGCACCACATCATTTTTCACGGGATGTTATAAACCATTTGAATCAAAATTTTGGCAATGGTTGGATTGGAAGAAACGGGCCGATTCAGTGGACACCCAGATCACCGGACCTGACGAAGCTTGACTTTTTTCTTTGGGGTTATGTTAAAGGGCAAGTATATCAGGATCCACCAATAACTGTGATGAATATGCAAGATAGAATAAGCCAGGCATTTGGTCAGGTTTCTCCGCAAATGCTGCGTGAGGTGGAAAGAAACTTTGAACGGCGTGTTAATTTATGCTTAGACCAGGACGAAAGGCATTTTAAACATTTATTTTAGTTGGTTATTATTACAGTATTTTTGATTTTTTTAGCAAATAAATTAAATTATTACCTAAAAATAATTTTAAAGGGCAATATGTGTCTATTACCAAAATTGTTTACTTACTAAAGCTTTATTAGACTAAATAATAATATACAGGGTATTCCAAAACCGAGAAAAATCGATTGAATTTCTGACTATTGGAAGGCGATTTTTGAGCACCCTGTATGTCAAAATTAGCTTAAAATTATAGAAGGGTATCTTTTGACCCTCTACAATCAAATTTAACTCTTTTTGGAGACAGTAACCTTTTATGTGTGTATGTATTTAAACAAAATATTTTCTAAAAATAGACTTTTATCTCTTATTCATAAACCACTTTAAACAAAATCTCTAACTTTCATAGTTAAGGCGATGCAGAAGCCCGACGCACTAATGAAGCACCCTGTATAGTATAATTCCATTTTGACTTTTAAATTTAGATTACTTTTTTAGGGCATTAAACTAGACTGCGATTTAGCAGAGAAAAAGACTCGCGGACATAATTTTTGTCTCACTTGCAAAATATTTTTCTTATTGTTGTTTGCACACTATTTAAACGATAAAACAAATGGTTTATTGCCGTCTTTATTTATATCATGCATCTGGCTTCTTCCTAGCCTAATTCTACTTTTCTATTGGCTGTGGCTCAATAGTTGGAGAAAGTAAAGTATTTTTTAAATTCCACAAAAATTTAAAAGGTTTTTATAAAGATTGTTAAATTTTTAAGAATACGTGTCCTAAAAGTATTTTGGTGTCCTAAAAAATTATAACGGCTGTGTACTAATAAAAAAATGTTTGATTTAACCCCCTAAAAATGTCAGTTTTTAAATGTCCAACTTAACCATTAATTTTTTAAATCTATTATTACTGTTAAATTAAATTAACATACTAGTGTAGGAGGTAGCAAAGTTTTCAAAAAGAATTTTAGGTCCGCTAATTTTTTGATATGTTGTTCTCCTTCCTCTTCTGGATAGACCCTGGACCTTTTTAGTCAGGCTGGCGGTAGTGGTTACGTTTATTAGTTTGCATCCTACAAGTACAGGTAATAAACCAAAGTTTTGAAAACATTTTAAGAAACCTAATTTTCAACTTCTTGTCTTTAGATAGGTTTACGAAACATACTTTTTTATAGCCAGACACTTTTATAATTGCTAATTATACAGTCGTCCCCCTTCTAACTTCAAAACCGTTCGGTATATTTTGATGAAACTTGAAACGATAATATATGACCAAGGTCTGCATTTTGTACATCACAGTGACAGCTTTAAATATCAAGGTCACAGCTGGGCGCCAACTCAACCACTACCGCCAGCCAGACAGCCGAGGCTCTACCCGAAAGAGAAGGGATAACAACATATTAAAAATTACCCAACCTAAAAATTCTTGTTTTCTCGATGTTGCTACCTCCTGAACTATACAAAATATGTCAAAATGTCATTGTTATTTCAACAAAAAAAAATTGCTTTAACACTTAACCTTAACCCAAAATAGGTGTTCTTAAATATTATAACTTAAATAGTACAAAACTATTAAAGCAATGCAATGTTTTATTTCATTTAATTAAAGTAAGCATTATCTTAAAAATTTATTGTATTTAATAAAATATACTGCGGCCGTTTTATTCAATATCCAACTAGATGTTGTTTGATTTTAAATAATGTTACGTATTTCTAGAAACATTATTTATTTACTTTAACCGTAAAGAATGTTAAAGTTTGTTTTATTTAAAAATAGTTCGACAGAGGGCGAGATGGAAAAAACTACTACGTTTATTTGATTTTTGGAGTTTTTTGTTATCGCCTACACCGGCTAATGAGAATCAAATAGTCCAGAATCAATCTTAGACTGGTGGTCTTAATTAGCTCTAAAGGAAAAAACTTTGGCTAGTGTGAAAAGCCGCATCTCCAGATCGGACAGTATTCGATAGGTGTTACCTTTGAGTGCAAGGAAGCTACTAGCAGTTAGAAGTTTTGTGTAGGAAAATAAGTTGTTTTAATCGCGAATTTTTGTTTAAAGTAAAAAGTAGTTTTTATGTAATAAACTAATTGTATTATTTACTTTAACAAACCTTGGGGTCAAACACAGGAATACACTACGACTTTTAGGAGCACAAAGTGGATTTCCCAGTACTAATTAATCCAAAGTACCCAAGGCATTTAAAAAACAATAACACAAAAATAAGGAGCAAAACGTATTTTTTTACTGCTAATCTTATAATTGCTTTTATTTACTCCATTCTCCTAACGACAATTAATATTTTTATCGCTAGGTAAATAATGATAATATAAAGAAACCTATGAGAACAATTAATTCTTATATCAAATTTTAACAAATGCCAAATTTTAGAAAATTATTAATGCCAAAATTAATATTGTTAATGTGTCAATGTTAGCAGTGAAAAAATATATATACTTCTCGGGTGAGAAAGCTATTATTTACCTAGCACAATATATCCCTCGGCGCTACGCGCCACAGGATATAAAAATGCTCGGTAAATAATAGTTTACTTCTCACCCTATCTAAATAATATACAAATTTCAGGTAGTGATAAGGTAAACAAAGATTTAGGTATTACGAGGAATTAAAAAAAAGGCAAACCTTAAACAGAATATTTGTAAAATTTTTAACAGGTCGCATTAATAAAACCCATGGTGATTTTAACATATGTTTATTTTTTTGCCCAATTTAATTAGCTTATATCTTGACTGGCAGTATCAACGTATTCGGTCTTTTTTATTATAGTCAGATATAACTTATGTTGCATTTCTCAATTTTCTTTGTGGTAAACTTTTATAACTTATTATACCTTATACTTATTTTAAGCTTTACAATAAAATAAAACGTTTAAATATGTTTTGTATAATACATTGTTTTCTAATGTCTTTTTTTTCTTTGCAGGTAAGATTCAGCATTAGCAAGCTAAATGTGGGGGCGATGGCGTAGTGGGTTAAAGCGAGGGACCAACGCGCGCCGATGTGACTAGGATCGAATCCTGGTCCGGAAGCAATAGAACAAACCGCACCTCTCCTGAAAACCTAATAAATTTAATTTTTTGAATAAAATATTAAAAGAAAGTAAAAAATCGCCCTAAAATCCAATTAAATGGTGGTAAAACATCTTGAATCGGCGTTATATTTAATTAATTCAATTTAAGGGTTAGGTCCAACAAAGCAATTTTAGGTATTTTAACAAATACAAAATAGACTATAGAAATGCACCAGAGTAAAGAGAATGTTAGTAGAAATTCACTTTTTATGTAATATTTTACCCTTCAATGCTAATTCCTAAGAGTGTGATGAAACCAGCTAATTAGGGATAAACCTTATGTAACGCTGAAGATGACTATTTATATAGTTGAAATATGTCCATTTTTTAAATAATAAAAACCGAAATAAAGAGAAAGTGGTGCAAAACAGTCCTTCATTTACCCTTTTATTGCTAACGCCACTGGGAGCATAAACTACTTTATTTCGTTTCATATTTATCATAGTCACTGATGCACCCTTTATAACTTTTAAATTCTCCTCTCTCTCTCTCTCTCTCTCTCTCTCTCTCTCTCTCTCTCTCTCGTTACCTATTTATAAGTGTGGTTAGACATTTATTGGTTGGCCTAAGAAAAACTTATTAGTGTGCATGTGTTAATTAACATTAAAATAAATCGACTCCCGCAAACACCAAGGACAAGAAAAAATACTTTACCGTGTCCTACAACCGTAGACTTGCGGACCCTGGCCAATTAATGGGGTTACATACGCCCTGTGGGGGTGGGGACCTGGTCTTAAGTAGCCATGAATGGGAACGTGGTTTAGAACCCACGTTAAGCTGTAGGTACCGTCTAGCTGACATTAAACCATAGACCATAACCAGCCTCCAGGCTAAAATATAAATTAAAATGAGTTAAAATGAGACAAATTACTTTGTTTTCTATCACTATATTTATCAACATTGTGACTGCAGTTTCGAAGCTTTGCTACATTTTCAAACTGAATCAGTTTGAAAATGTAGCAAAGCTTCGAAACTGCAGTCACAATGTTGATAAATATAGTGATAGAAAACAAAGTAATTTGTCTCATTTTAATTTAAAATGGACTATCACAAAGTAACGGACAACTCAATCCAGTATTTAAAATATAAATACTTAGATAACTGCGGTACGTACTATATTTTATTGTACGTTTGTATTTTTTATTTTGGTTAGACTATTATTATTTTCTTTAAGGTAACATAAAGATATAGAACTCTATTTAAGTACGCTTCATAACATGTTATAAACTGTAGTTATATTTTTAAACCAATAGAATGATTTTTTTTCTTTTGGTGTTTTTCATAATTTATAGTGCACAAAGTACAATAACAAAAACTAGCCACCAACAAAAAGTTAAACTTTATATTACTTTTAATAGTTTGTTTCAAAGATATTTTAATAACATGTTTTTAAATAAAATATAAATAATATTATTATAGCTAAAAAAAAACTGAAAAACGCGCCTTAAAATAACAATAAATTAAAAATACCAGTATTATTGAAATAAAGAAATATTCGAAAAATATGGCACAAAGCGCCTATGTTTTTTTCCAGTAATACTAGTATTTTTTGTTCAGTATAATTCAAAGGTTATTTTGGTAATTATTTTTATTTCTTTAGTTCAATGTGCTTTAAAAGCGTGCTTTTAGTTTTAGTTAGTTCTGTTATGTTATTTGGTTAGGTAGGTGGTTTCAAAATATATTTTTTCGTTTTTTAATTTGTCAATTTTTTAGAAATTTTATAATTCCGTGTATATACCACAGACATTTTTTAAGTAGCTTTTATTTTTTAATAGCTTTTACCATTTTTGACTGGGCAAATATTTTTAAAAGATTTTTTTTGAAAAAATAATAATTTAAAAATTACAATACCTATTATTTAACATCGTCCGTGGACACTTTGTTAATGTATCGTTTGGGTTCCAATGTTTTAAATTCCTATTTAAGTTTATATTAGGAGTCACAAAAATAGGTTCCGTTTACCAAGACATTAAAAAAATTTTAATTTAAGTCAGAGAATCATGTTATCCTTAAGTTTTATTAAAAAAAGGTTATTTTCGGTGGCAAATAGTTTTTTTATACCGGGTGATAACGAGATCACTTTCCTGCCATTTTTTATTTCTAATCGAAACTGACAAAACTTAGTACGGTTGTTAGACTAACAATAAGTAATTTTTAGGTGTAAATGATAAGCTTTTACGACTTCCAGTTTCACCGGAAATGACTAAAATTTTTGATTTTTAAATGAAATATCCTTTAAAATGTTTGTATTTTGGATTCTCCAGATCATATTTAGTCGGAATACAATATTTTTAAAACACATGTGGATCAAATTTTATTTTAAAATTAAATTTTGTATTTTTCATCTAGAGTGCCATTGATCTTTCTAAAATCACTTCTCACACTTTACTAACATCCAAAATAATTCGAAATAGATTTTATCTTATTAAACTTTAGTACTAGAAGGAACTTATTTTTTTTACTTTAGCTCAAACACCAAAACAGGACCTTAACAATTTCATAATATTTCTAAATGCAGTATTTTAAAACAAATCTAACGATGTAAAACACTACGACACTTTTACTTCATTTTCTTTTAGAAAACGTTTAATATGTAGGTAAATGACCTTTTTATACTGAATGGCGTACGTCACAATTCATCGTAGTTTCCATGAAAACAGATACTAATAGAATATGTTGTAAAAACAACTTGTTCCGTTTAAAGTTTCAAAAATAAAAACGTTAGTTTGTGTTTATGTATCTCCTACGATGTTTAAATAATTTAAGGTTAAATTTGGTATTATATCAATAAAAAAATATATTTTTAAAAAGAAAATAAAAAGTAAAAGTGTCGTTGCGTTTTACATCATTTGATTCACTTTAAAATACTGCATTTAGAAAAATTATGCAAAGTGATATGGTCCTATTTTGGTTTTTGAACTAGGTTAATAAAGTTTAAATCCCTATAGTAAAAAGTTTAAAAAGATAAGATCGATTAAATGGCGGCGGAAAGCGATCTTGTTGTCACCCGGTATAATTCTCATATTTCCTAAACTATAATTTTGGGTAAACCGCTGCTAAAATAAGAAGTTAAAATATGATATATTGATAATAAATAAATGCTAACAACTAAGTATTTTGTTAGATAATAATTTTTCACTAAAAACTAGTACATTTAATTCTAACTTTCAAATGTCTTTTTCCTTAAACAGTAGCAGCCTGTATAGGCACTTTGGTATCCGAGAATTTTATTTAGGCTCTCATAAATCCGTATAAATTTCCATTTTCAGTCTCTATTTTGTTACGGTAAATCGTACAACGGAAACTATTTGCTTAAAAACCGTCACCGAGTCTCAGATCTTTACGTCGCATAGTGTGTTTTTAAATTTTTTGGCTTAGGATTTCTCGTAAAAATAACCATATAGAAATACTGTGCAAACAAGAAGATAAAACAAAAGAATGTAAGGCACAAGAATGTTTTATTTGAAAGAAGTTGTTTTATAAACTTTCTGGTAAGAGTTTGTATACAGGGCATTAATTTTTTATGTTTTGTATGGATGGATGGAAAAAATGAAAAAAATAATAATAAAAAAAGTGGTAACTTTTTAAAAACCTGCGGGAACTTTGATCGAGTTTTGGTATATGGGGATTTTGGAGCGCTGAAAAATCTGAAAGATTTTTTTTCGAAAACGTTGTGTTTTTGAGATATTTATCATCAAACTTGAAAATTAAACTAATCCTATTTTTACTATAATCCGCCTTCTTTTTGTACACAAATCTTGATTTAACGCTAAATTGGCATACAATACCTAATTTTCACTTTAAAAAACCCCGTTTTTTACGTGTTTTACATTATTTATGCATTTAATTGCATGGCTTTACTTGTAATCATTTTAATGATTGTGTGTGTCATAAAGCCCTATGTGTATGTATGGTTGCAGTTTTATCAAAGAAAAGCTAGGCAAAGTAATGTAAAAACGTAAGGAACCGGGTTTTTAAAAAGTGAAAATCAAATATTGTGTGACACTTTAGCTTAAAATTAGGAATTGGGTACAAACAGAAGGGGAAATGTAGTAAAAATGGGATAAGTTTAAATTTAAAGTCTGATAATTAATATCTCGAGAACAAAGCGTTTTCGCCAAAAATTCTTTTAGAGTATTAGAGCCCCGAAAAACCCCCGTATACCAAATTTCGTCAAAATCGGAGTTGCCGCAGGTTTCTAGAAAATTACCAAAAGAAAAAATAATGCATAAATATGTACTATATATCTCATTTTAAAAACAAATACCCCGCCCTGTTATTCTGTTATATGTTTACCTACAATTAAAAAAACTCTAAAACATCTTAATTCTAATTTTTAGGGAAACAAAGTTTTGTGTCAAAATCAAATTTTTAGGGTTTTGTACGCCATTTACCAACACAAACGTCAAAACAATCAAATATTAAGGTTAAGTGACACCTTATTTTAAATTGTTTTAAATTTTCTTGTCAAAAGATTTTAGTTTTTAAAATCGGCTTAGTAGTTTCCTAGAAAATCTGTCTCTAATACCTAGTGACCCTAGCCCCCATAACTTTTTTATTTTTAAAATGGTAAAATAATATTTGGTAAGTAGGTATCTTAACCCGAATGTGCAACTGCCTGTTCGTAGAAAAATCACAAACTAGTCAACGCCAATCAGATTTTACAAATAAGTCTTCGACTAAATAATAATACCTGATTGGTGGTGACTAGTTTGTGATTTTTCTACGAACAGGGCTATTATTTTATTGATTCAGTTATTTTCTGTTACCTTAAGTTTTGCTTCAAATGGCCCTATTTTTGTATTTTTGTAATGAAACACATATTTTTATATAATTAGAAAATAACACTTTAAGTATAATAAAACCACATTTGTTTCTTTATGTAATCGAACTTCTATATATTTTTTATTTTTATATAATATATTATTAAATCATTAATTATAGCGACAAAAATTCAGCACTTTTTAACGGTCCTTATACCTATAAAAACTTTAACTTTAATAAAACCGATAGAATGGTAAGTTTTAAACTAAGTAGCAACGGCAAAGTAGTTATTTTTTTGCCCAAAACTTTTTAATAAAAATTGAAATTAATTAGAGGTTAAATATCCAAATTAGAAAACGGGGTGCATTGTTGTTGGAATCATTTTATCCATTCAAATAAATAAAAATATACCAGCTGTTACATTAAAAATGGGAATGTTAAGGTAGTTTTCGGCTAAACCAGAAGTAACAAAAGAAATGAATGTACCAAATAAATAGTAGCTGTAGAGGCTGGATCAACTTTTTGATGGCACATTTCTTAGGATTGTTTTGTTTAAAAGATACAAGGAGCTTTATTTAACGTATTTTAATTATTTGTCTACTAAGAATAATACCATCGGCAATTTTTATTAAAACATAAATTCTATGCCGTCGGCCCTGATACAACGCGCTTCTAATGAACACACTCTAATTTGTTTAGAAGCCAGACGTTTACTAAGTTTTACATTTTTTTAACAATATTTTAAAAGACAAATTATAAAATAAAAACCTAAGTACCTTATTTAAATTTAAAAACTTATTTTTTCACTTTGGCAACCTGCATTATTAATTTTAAATAAGTTAAATCTCAATATTTTGGTATAGGGAATATATGGTAGGGAAGCCCATAATGTTAAATGAGAATTTATTTAAGCGTCAAAGAGACCTATTGGGTTGTGAAGCTTAAATGATAAGAAGAAAAACAAATATATAATGTATATATTCTCATTGGTGGGGGAAGCGGCTATAGATTCTAAAATATGCTTAAAAATATTGTTATTATTTTGGCTTCTGAAATCGTTTGGATCCTATCGGATTATATAATTTTCGTTATTCTTTATTTATTTTCTACAAAAAAACTCGCCTCGCTCGAAACTTTCAAAACGATTTATTTTGTAGCCCTCTGTTTCCTTTACGTGACTCCAAAATTGCCAGATTGGTGGAATATAGATTATCTAGCGTGTAATTAACTCACCCTCTCTTAATCTGACGCGCTCGACATATTCTGATTGACATAGTTTTTGTTTTTTATTATTGGCCCTGTATACGGGGCTCATTTTTGATAGAGGTACAAAACCGGGTACAAGATATCCTCTAATCCGTACGATAGTTAGAAATAACAAATTTTGTTTAAAAAGCGTCTTTTCAAAAAGAGATATACTTAATTTTTTTTGTTCTAAATTTCTTGTGGGATGTTATTATTCTAATAAACTGCACCAATTTTTCCCATTAAACAGAAGTATCAGTTTTATTTATGTTTCATTTATCATTTTGTGTCAGTATAAGGTAAAGAACTTTCACGTTTTAATATGAATAAGAAGATTTCACAAGTATATTTTTTGGTCCGTTTTTTTACTTTAAAATACATTTTTATTTTTTAAATTTTAATACCAATTTGAATATATAAAATGTTTTATAATTTTTAAACCTGTTAAATATATGCTGAAATACCTAATATAAAAAATATAAAAAGGAGTTATTCTGCCGCGCGGAAGTAAATCCTCTCTTAAGCTACCCTACCATATGATTTTTGTCTTGTGTACTGGTAACTGAGTAGCACTTTGAATTTGTAGCCTTTTCCATTTAGAAAAATATAACAACCTATCCCAATTTTTCAAATATTTGTTAACAAATTTAAGAAAAATAGATACTATAGATTACTTTATAAACTAAACCAACCAAAAAAATTAATACGATATCTGATTGGGTCATTGGCTGTAAAGTTAGTAAGACAATTGAGATTTGCGTCCGTTTGTTGCAGCACATTCCAACAATTTATAGAGTCGTTACATTTGCAATGCAGCAAACTTTTTTAAGTAAGGAAAATTTTGTAAACAAGTAAGGACAATTTGCTTCTTTTTTTAACAATAGTTTTTTATGTACAAATCATGAGATGTTTTTTTTTGTACATAACATTCATTAAGTTACTCCACATATTCACATTTCGTTGAGTTAAAGGTAAAACTTTAATCCTATATAATGGGCATATTTCCGATTCTAATAAAGTTAGATACACTTAATGTGTATTGTCTAAAAGATCTTTTAAAAATGTCTTTTTAATGGTGATATTACAGGTTGCGTTATAAAAACAAATCTATATTTTTGTCCTGCCCTGTATAATATCACCAATATTACCTATAAATAAATCCTTAAAAAACTTTAAGAAAATACCACATTAAGTGTATCTAACTTTATTCGATTCGGAAATATATATTAATAAGGTACTCGGGTAATGTTAAAAGTTCTGTCATTTTGTAGTAGGTAAAGGTATTAACTTTATATTCTGGTATTATAAAGTACTCATCAGGCCCTTTAAATTAATGTGCACTTAGGTCCCCTTTTGATTTATTTCTTTTTTAAAATGGCGCTCAGCTGTCGGCTTTGATTAGTTTAACATTTATTTGTTAATTCTTGTCTAAAATTTGGTTTATGTCGTGTTGCTTAGGTCCTAAAATTTCTATAAAAAAATACCAAACAATTTTAAAGTTAGAAGGGGGGACCTGAATTTGGACAAGCACTTAATTATAATATAATATAATATAATATGATATAATAAGTATAAGCTTTTTATGTCCAGTAGGTACATTTAAAGTTTACAATAAATGTGAATTTAAAAACTTCTGGGCATAGAAAGCTTAAAAATGTATAATCGCAATAATGATAAATAATATTTTCGATATAACAAATTTTTATTTAAAAAATATAAAGTCATCCAAATCAAAGTTTATTTTTAAGTCTTTTGTCATTAAAGAAACAGTAATAAACTTGCACTACAGAAATTTTTTAAATAATTATTGACAACAGGTGACCTTTTACTGATTGCATGATAAATGCCCTTTTGCTTTGTTACTAAATTAAAAAAATATATATAATATAGATTACTTTATAAACTAAACCGACCCAAAAAATTAATACGATATCTGATTGGGTCATTGACTGTAAAGTTAGTAAGACAATTGAGATTTGCGTCCGTTTGTTGCAGCACATTCCAACAATTTATAGAGTCGTTACATTTGCAATGCAGATGAACCGACATCGGAATGACGGCGGTGAACTGTCGCTGCTATTACTGCTGATAACATCGACTGGCCGGCCTACTCGAGATTTATTGACCGGGTCAAGAAATTAACTAATGGTTTAATTTAATTCTGACGCAAAAAGGACAAACCTGAAATGAGGCGTCTAGATGCAAAATCCGACATCTCCATGTAAACTAATTCTTAGGAAATGACGAAAAACAATTAAAATATTAATTTTTATTTTAAATGTTACCAAGTAGCAATTAAAAAACTCTTTATGATAACGTAACGATATTATTTAATTAAAAAAAAACCTACAGGTAATAGATTTTAGAGAATTTCATAAATTAAATTATAGATGTCGGCTTTTGCATGTAAGTAGTAGAAATGTCGGGTCCTGCACCTAAAAAATTTAAAATACGCCGGCATTTGCAACCAGGATATTATTATAAATACAAAATAAAAAAGTGTACACAGAAACTCCTGACACATTTATTTTTTTAAATTAAAAAAAACTTTTCAGTACGAAGTGGGTCCGCCCACTTAACGCGTGTCCGTCCACTTAAATGAATATTTATTTAAAAAAAAAACATTTATTGTTCTTTACACCTATTTTTTTAGGTAATGATGAGCGATGGAAAAAATTAATAGGACTTTATTAATTATTTTTTCGTACTTTTTAATAAATCCCTTTAAAATATATATTTTTAGTTTTATTTTTCATTAAAAAAAACATTATTTCCGCGATTTTTAAGCACCCTGTATATCCTAGGACAATTTTTAGTATAGTTTTTAGCATTTTAGACAAAGAACACATTTTTATAAAGAATAACTTTTTTTTAATAATAAGAATTAAAAAAATACAGATATAGTTAAGTCCATCCGTGGACACACTACATAAAGTATTTAAAGAATGATTAATTGCTATTGGGTTGCCTAAGAATTATGGTCAAGGTTATATTTAAAATTTTAAAAATAACCCTTAAATTTTTAACACCGCCTGTATAATGGCAACCCCTTTTTTAAATGTAATTTAAGACTAATTTAAAAAATATGTATCTTTAAATAATATCAAATGAACCAAAAATTTGTTATAATTTTAAAAACTTCAAATGTAAACAATTTCCCATGCCTTTATTTATAAAATAAAAAAAATAGTAGTATACTAGTAATGTCATGTGGAGTAAAAAGTTGCCATCATACAGGGTGTCAAAAATATCATAATATTTTTTTATTTAAAAATAGCCTTGACCATAATTTTTACGCAACCCTGTAGCAATACCTATGTTTATATACTTTATATATTATAAAATAGTTTTTCTCCCGTTAACAAATGGGTACAGGTCGCTTCCTACTAGGATATTAGATTAAAAAGTGAGAGCAATATTAATTAATTTTAAATGGGCAGGTTCATGTACCAGTTCAGTTAAACTGAACCGTAACTTAAGTAGACATCGTCAAACTAGTTTTTAAAAATAAAATACCAAGTGGCTTTAAACCGGCGACTTATTTAATTTTTTTATTTAAATAACATCAATTTTTCAGTAAATAAAAAGATAACTTCGTAATATTACAGGGTACATTACATTTTAGTTACCATATGGAAAATTATGTTTATTACATATGAAAGTATTTTTCCTTATTTTTTTCTGTTTAAGAGTTAAGCATATATAGTTAAATTAATTTTGACAACATTAGGTTTTATGTTTAGAAAGCTAAGGGAAAAAGGTTTGATTAATAATTTGTTTAATACATTTTTTAACAATAAATCACCCGTCTAAATTGGAATCCCGTTAAAATTTGTTTACAATATAGACAATTTTGAAGATCCAAATAAAAACATATTTTATTCGACTAAAAGTGAAGACATACTGTATAAGTAAAAAAATATAAAAAATGAACTACGATTTAAAACATTACACTACTTATTTAAAAAAAAACTAATTTATATCCTTACGTTATGACACCAACAGATCATCTATTAACTTGCTCATAAATTAAATTACCTATTTGTACAATAATATCTAAAGTGTAAAAAAAACGTAATACAAATAAATTGCTCTCCAAAATCCACTATTTTATGCTTTATTTGTTTTCTGGGAGAAAAATTTAAACAAAATATTATTTGGCATTTCTCCAAAATAAAATTAATTATTAATTTTCCTAAAATGTTAAGTAAATTTTTTAATTTTATTTTGGAGAAAAGTTAAATATTATTATGTTTAAACTCCAAGATCAGTTTCATGAAATTTTTTTTCCCTGTAACATTACCATTTTTTTATATTTCAAATACATTTTTTTTTAAATATTTTGCTAAAAAATTAAAAATAAAGTTGGTTTACTCTTAGAGAAAAATCATGTTTTTCAAGTGTTTGCGAATTCTGTATAGAATAGCATCTATTTTACTTCGTGAATTATATTTTTTACAAGCAATTTTCTTTTTTTTTAAATAACTGTTTAAAAAACATAGTTATTTTTTTAATATACTCATCATGTTATAAGCCCCATCCGTGAATAGTCTGTATATCTATTATTTTAGGAAAATAGTTTTTTTGCATAAAATAGGCTTATAAATAGGCTTTTTAATGTTTGTGCCGCAATTAGAAAACATTCAGTAGTATATTATCATCATATAGTTATTACTTGAAAACGGTTAAAAATACATACCATCCGAAATGTCGCGTATCAGTTAAATTGAATCACAATGAAAGTTCACGAAACTAGTATTATTAAAACCCAGTATATTACCACATAATACTAAAAAGCCTAAATTTTATAAAAAAACCTTTAACCAATAAAAAACATTCCCTTTTAGCATTTTTCTTTTAATTTAAAAATTATTTGTGTTTTATTACCTAATATAAAAGAAAAGGCCTCTTATTTGTTTGAGTTTTTCATTAAATGTACACAACATTTCAATATCTTGGAATAATATATTCTTTGACATTTTAAATTTTTTAATATGTATGTTTAATAAAATATTTTCGTATACGTTTATACCAATTCTAGTCCCTGGGACAGTAATAAAATTGACTTCATGAATAACACTTTTGAAACCTTTTTAGGGTTTTTTTTTGGCAAGACTGCCACGAATATTCGTACCGCCATATATGGAAGCGGTGTCTGTCAATGTCAAATGTTTCGGGTGTCGGATTGGGCGACCGCGTTCCTTTTTTGTCGGACAAGTTAACCACAATGTTTTACATGCAATGTTTAAAAGTTGCACGTCAAAACATTGTGGTAAACCTGTTTGAGAAAAAAGTGACACGTTTGCCCAGTCCGACACCTGAAACATTTGATATTGACCTGCTGGGTTAAAGCGCCGCTTTCATATATGGCGCTTTGAGTAGGATCCCCCTAAAAAGATTTTAAAGTGGTATTACACTAAAGTCAATGTTATTACTGGCCCAGGGACTATCCCAATTTTGTAATCAAGTTTTTTTTTCTGCTTGACAATAATATGTCTGTTGTTAAAAGGCTAAACTTTATAAGTTTATTTTTACCTTAACAATAATACAATATGCTTTAAGTAAAGCTGTTTTTCTTTGCGTTGCAATTTATTACCTTTAATAAATCCCAAAACAGTAAAAAATATGGAAAAACAGAAATGTATATTATTCTTTATTTATATATCTTTTAAAACTACCCCTAAAATAAAATCGTTTTATGATACGGGAATATTCAAAATTACGGAGATGTTATTATGACAAACCAAAAAATTCGGTAATATTTTTGTGGCTACGTATCTTAAAGGCATGAAAAATTATTTTAAACTTTAACTTTTTGTTGAATCAATTTATGGTTTTTATGTCTGCTTACATAAAACCCAACTTGATAATGTTTGTTAATAAAAAAATTAAAAAACACTCTATAAAGAGAAACAATTTTTTGTTGTTTACACTTATAATTTCTTAATAATCATAAAATTTTAAAAAATAATTTACTTTTTTAATAACTTTCTTATCCTTTTCATTCAAGTATTTTTTTAAATTTCTAATGTTACATTATCGCGATGAACAAGTCTTCCCATCATAGGGTGATTTTTATGATAGATGTTTAGATAACGCAAAAATATTCATGAAGAATACCTATTTTTTCACATATTTAAAAAGGCATTGTTAAGTTCAGTGGTAAACACACTGTCTTTTACACATGCAAATACCTTTATACTTAAAATTTAATTAACCTTTTTACTAAACTTAATTAAATGTATTTTCCATTTTATTTTAAAATCGACTGCTTGAAGCCTGTGTGCAGTCTCTAAGTATAATTCTAATAGAAGGTCTTTCAAATAGACTCGTTTGTCAAAAGCAGTTACTTTAAATCCTTGTATTATTAAGTGACAGCAAAAATATTTTCAAAACTTTTCCTTTAGAGATTTTCCTTGTCAAAGTTTAAGCTTTATTCACATGGGATTACAAGTCCGTAGTCAATATTAAAGCGACCTCTTTTCAATTTTATTAAAACTTAGCAAAATAAATGCACAAGCCAAGTATTTTTACAACACGTTTGTAAAACAATGGTGTTACTTTATATGTACTAGAAAAAGCTAATAATTTAACCCAAGATAATTAAGAACAAAATAAATTTTAAAGTAATTTAAAACTAACTTTCGGGGGTAAAAAAAGGGCAATCCATATTTTACATATCTATTTCTTAGTTATTTATCAAAATTGCAGAAATGCAATGGAGATAAAACTTTAAAATTAAAAAAACTATCAGTTAATGAAGTGGGGAAGGGGTCTCAAAAATTAGCACGTGTCCATGCCCACGATTCCAAACTTCCTAGTAATAAAAAAAAATTAATTAGGAGTAATGCCGCTATAGCCTAAACTACAAAAAGATAAAAAAATATACTATTTTTGAAAATTTAAAAAGATCAAAAAATGGGATACATTTTTGTTCTGATCGTCGTAACTTTGCAAAATCATCTTTTCGTAGTTCTGGCTATAACGGCCCTTCTTTGATTATTATTTTATTTTTTAATCACTAAGAGGGTTGTAATCGAGAGCATGCTCGCGTGCCAATTTTTAAAAGCTCCCCACTATCATCAGCTACTGATGTTTTAAACATTTTACTTTTTTATTTTTTTCTTTATTTCTAAAATGTTAATAAATAAACAAGAAATAAATGGATGGTAAAAATATTAATTACCATTTTTCGGGACACTTTAAAAAATTACCTAAAATTCATGCCTCTAGTCCAGAATACCCCCTTAGTATTGCTGCCAAACTATTGGTAATAGAAAAGTATTATTTTTTGTATATATTATTATACAATATAATTATTATATAATATAATTATTATATAATATAAAACTAATTGATAAAATGTGCGTGCCGATAAAACTTAAAAAGGAGTCTCGATACGATAAAGGGACTTATATAGTGTGATAACCCTTTATACCCCTTGAAAAAGAAAGTTCCCGTTTTAACCTAAAGGGTATTTTTAGCCTTCCAACTTGAAAATAAAGTGTAGTAGCGCCATCTATTGTCGAGTATTTAAACTTCAATCAGAAAAGTGTAGTGGCGTTATCTGTTATCGAGTATTTTAACTTCATTTAAAACAACAGTTATTTGGGTTGCGTTTCGAAAAGCGCTGCGAGCAATTGCAGCATGTGTGGTAATGGCGCGAAATTTAAAATTGCAATTTCAATAAAGTCTTAAATTACATTTATTACTATATTAAAGTTATTAAATTTTGTGTATGTATACAGCAGTAGCTAAATTTTTTTAAGCTAAATCAAAAATTTTAGTTATTCATAATCAATTTAAAAGATTGCAGTTTCCAATTAAATTAGCCTTTAGTTTTACAACTGACAAAGAGCAAGGACAAAATATAAAATATTGTGGCATCAACCTCAAAGAATCCTGCTTCTTTCACGGCCAGCTATATGTAGCTAAAGTTAGATACACTTAATGTGGTATTGTCTTAAAGATATTTAAAAGATCTTTTTAATGGTGATAATACAGGTTGCGTTATTAAAACAAATCTCTATTTTTTGTTCTGCCCTGTATAATATTACCAATATTTACATTAAATAAATCCTTAAAAAGACCTTAAGAAAATACCACATTAAGTGAATGTAACTATATTAGATTCGGAAATATGGACATCTAAATAAGGTAGTCGGGTAATGTTAAAAGTTCCGCCATTTTGTAGTAGGTAAAGGTATTAACTTTATATTCGGGTGTTATAAAGTACTCGTCAGAACCTTTAAATTAATGTGTTTTATTTTTTATTTACCCTATTTAGGATTAAACCAATTAAAATTGTACAGGGTGGCGCCTTTTCGGTAACCTTGTAGGATATAGCGAAAACTAAAAGAGAGAACAAATCCGATTGCGCAATTTTGATTTTAATTGTTAAAAAATTTATTGGTAAAAGTTTAGGATAATTTTACGTAGAATTTAGTGGCAAACCTAAATAGTTTTTATTGCCTTGTTTATTTTATTACCAATAAAAAGGTTGCCCAAAAAGGCATTAAAGGATATTACATTTGATATATTTAATTTGTCATAGTTTTGAAAATCTAGTCTTAGTCAGGAATTCAATAATAAAATCGCAATTTCAAAATAAAACACCCTGTATATTCTATAACCATTTAAAAGGCATTTTAAAGACCTTTGGAAATTTACCACAATAAAACAGTTTTGCAAATATTGTGAACACCTAGTATAAAAAAGTATACATTTTGGGGATTTTAAAAATATACATTTTTGGGAAATTTAAATTTTAATTGGGTTACTTTAACATTGGGAAATTTGGTACATAAAACAATACGTGAATTGTCAAGGTTTAAAAAGTAGAAATCAAACAATTTTCTAGGTTACTCTTATAATAATAAAACAAAAACATTAAACAAGCGAGTTACCTAGAAATGTAAAACAAATACTAAAAAATTTAATATTTAAAGGAGAACAAAATTTTAAGACGGGGAGTAGAATCCTGACTTCGAAGAAATACTGGGTGTTCCCATTGTCCAAAGAGTTTAAGGGAAGAAAGGGGGATGTTGACAATATTTTACTGGTAAAATTGTAATTTTATTTAGTACAAAATATAATATTTTTTTATTTATTTTTAAAGTGAGTTTAAAGTGCCCAATACCCCATCCGAGTTACGCACCCCAGGCGACGTATTTGGCTAAAGAAAAATACGTTGTCACAATATGAGCTTCCAATCCTTATGCAAGGCGCAAAATAAGACAGGTATAAAGTCCGATTTCACGGTGATTAAGAAAAGTGAGACAAATTAATTAAAAAAAAAAAAAAAATTAAGGTACCTTTTATGTTCTTAAAAATATACAAAGTATTTTTGTCAAGCTAAATTTATTGTTTTATGTATGTTTATCTCTTTGTTTAAATAAAACAGATTTTTCTACTTATCTCTGTTCCCTTTTTTTCAAACTTTAAGTGTAGTATGGGTAAAAGTCTGGCCACAAATAACCGCACCGATATCCCACAAGACACGCATCGTAGCATGACTGTGTCTCGTGCGGTCTGAAACATGCCCAGGAAATGAAATCATACGTGGATCGGATAGCGCCGATGTTCCCCGAAGCAAGCTTTGAGTTTACAGGTGTCACCTTTTGTGTCACTTTTTGCTTGTAAAACAACTAAGTTTTACCAGCAGAAAATTTTCATTTTGTATATAGGGTTCACAAAAACGTAAAAAACATGATTAATTCCAAGAGTAAACTACCTTTATTTTTCATTTTAAACCACAATATTATTTTTAAAAAATAATTTAGAATAGCATTTTGAATTACTTTATTTATGTTACAGCGTTATCAAAAAATTCATGCAGCTGATTTTCAAGTTAAAGAAAATAAATTGTTTTAAATTTTTGTAATAGAATGAATTCTTTTTGGCAGCCTTTCCAATAAATATTTTAACTCTCATATACGTTTAGGACTTAGTTCACATAACAATAATTATTTTAGAATATAACGTATAGACGTTGTGTCCGAAACACAACAAATTTGTTTTTAAAAAATCAGCATTTGTATAAAGTATAATAGTTAAATTTCAGGTAATTTTTAAATAGTAATATAATCCTTTTTACTAAGTTTAATTAAAGGCATCATTTCAATTATTATAGTAGTAAATTTAGAAGTTAAAATGATTTATACTTGTTAGTATTTATTTTAAATAATTTGTTTTTTTAATTAAACACATTTAAAACATTATTAGTGTCTTGTTAAATGTTTTAAAAATGTAAAAATAAATATAACCTAAATATTTTTTTATGTCTTAAAGTTAGTGTCATCAAATAATCAAAACTTTTTAAATTTAAAGTATATTTTGGTATACATCATTAAATGGTTTCCATTAAAAAATGCTAGGTTATGTCGTAGCATAAAAACGGAGTACTACAATAAATATCGGATTTTACATTTCTATTAAAAAGATAATTATCTACAAGATTATAATTTACACTTTTTTTAAATAATAACTGGGCTACAGAGAAAAAGATGTGATTTTTTAAAAATATCTAGTAAGCATCGAAACAAAAGTCATTTAAACTCAGCTTTTAAAACTACAATTTTTTTCTATGTATATAACCACCTCTGTAGCTGCAACGGTTTCCGAGATCCCAGTGCTAAACATCGAAAAAAACTTACTCTGTATATGTCATTTTATATATTTTAACGAGCTTTTTCTTTTGGACTTTTCGACATCTTACTTGCAGCTTACTCACATGGGGTTACAAAGTCGTATTTTATATTAAGCGATATAATATCTTTTTATTGAAACTAAAACGGATAAGCCAAGAACGAGCTTATTTATTTGGCCAAGTAAAACCCCTTTTTTTAACACGCTTTTATTAACTTGGGTTGTAACTATCTATCTGGCTGCCTATGTAACGGAATCTTTGAGCCTAATTTTAACCAACTTCCAGCTATTCGATTTCTTTGAAACTCTGCACACGTATTAAGGACCCATGACAATGCAATAATCTGCAAACAGTATCCCTTTATCTTTTTTTTAATCGCCAGGAAAAAAAATCCATTATATTATAAAAACAACACCTAGGATGCCATCTGTTGGAAAAATTTCAAACTTTGCTATTAAATGAAGAAGAAATTTTTTAGTGGATTGCAAAATGTTGGCAACGGTCCAAACATTGCCTGGATTGCCATCTGTTGGCAAAATTTGAAACTTTGCTACTTAATGAAGAAGAAATTTTTTAGTGAGTTGCAATCTTTTGCAAATTTTAAAATTTGCTACCATTGTCATTTCATAGGGGGCTGGTTATTTTCTTTTGCTGCTTAATTAAATAGTATGTTCTAATTTACTGTTATATTAAGAATTTTGTGCAATATAACGAACTAAAAAATGAAAAATAATTAATAGTTTAAAAAACTAAAAAACACGCTTTTATATGCAACCGAACTAAAAATTAAATTAAAAATAATTTTTCATTTAAAAAAATATTTTCACTTCATAGTAAAAAGCGTGGGGTGCATTTTACTATTTTTTCATAACTTTTTCATCATAGATATTGGCAAATATAATAATTATAACATTTAATATATTAAGCACCCCACGCTTTTTACTATGAAGTGAAAATATTTCTTTTAATGAAAAATTATTTTTTAATTTTTAGTTCGGTTGCATATAAAAGCGTGTTTTTTAGTTTTTTAAACTATTAATTATGAAAATTGTAAGACAGAAACCGACACGATATATAAAATGTTTAAGGAAAGTTAACATTTACATATGACCTAAAAAAACTACGTTTTTAATAAAATGACAACGCTTTATTACAGCAGTAAAAAACATGTTGTTTATGTTAATCAAATGACGATATAATTTAAATTTTGTTATTATAAGGCTAATTTAAATTAATTTTCGTAAAAGTAAAAAACTGCTAAAAGTGGCGACAAATGGTACATTAACCTTATAAGATTATAGTTTAGGTAAAATATTAGAACAAACCTTTTGATCTCAATTAACAAAAACAAAACCCATTACCTAAATAAAAATACATAAAATGGCATTTATAATATACCTTGTGAATGCAATAGGTTTTTTTATAGGTAAAACTTGTAGAATGCGACCTCCTTTGGAATATTGTTTTCATATCTGCGCCATGGTGACCCCCAGAACCATAGCATTCTTAATTCCATTCATTCTTTCATTTCATTTTCATTAACTTTTACCACGTACACCTTTTTATGTAAAATATGTTAAAATAGAAATTTGTATCTAAAAGTTACATTCATAGTGGCCTTAAAAAGATATTTTGTTTTTAATTTTGCAGGACATATCGCAGGTAGCGCCCTTAAGAGTTTTCAATACAATTGATTGCAGATTCCAATTTCTCACCTCCCAAAACAATTTCAAGCCAAATATTGTGACAATAGACCTATTATCGACCAAATTATTTATAAAAACTAAAACCAGAATAAATGTCTGACACCCTGTATCTCCGAAATCGTCCACTTATTTTAGCCTCAGGAATTTGTGGTAGCTTTTTTCCGCACCGTTTAGAAACAACCTGTATATTATTAAACAAACATAATTGTGTAGCATAATTTTAGTCAATTTTAATAACATTTGGTAACTTTTGCTTGATACTGAGCTATCTTCAGACAAACTTAAAATTAACGTACTCATTACCTTTTATTTGTATAAATACTAAGTATACCAGCAACCAGTTATGTATGTCATTATGACAAAACAAAAAATTTGACATTTAATTGTCAAACGTTTTTTTTAAAACCCCTTAAAACAAAAGCCTAATTTTTAAAAGTTTTAACCTAAATAATAGGGAATTTTATATTGTTTCTATTTTAATTTAATTTTATCTTGACAACGGTGACAGACTTGCCACCGAAACGTTGATTTTCAGTTCTCTTGTTACTTGTTATTTTTTTGCGTATATCCAAATAACTACTATTAATTAACTAAACCCAACACAGCTAGACTAATTTGCGAAGCTTTTTAAAAAATGTTAACAAATAAAATATCGTTGGCGTCAACTATACTTACATTTATCACTGCAATTCCAAAAATCATGTTAGAAAAAATATGTAAAAACAAGTTTTTTTATAGATATAAAGTTTTCTACATGCATAACGCAAAACGTTTTTCGCGTAATACATGAATAACGTAACCTAACCATAAATCAAGACCCATCTGTTCTCCAAAAGTGTTTTTTGCCTCTAACGAAAACTCCGGGGATAAAGATGCATCTATTTGCAGAAATAAACAACTTTTAGAAACATGTAGAATAGCGGAAAATCCGCAACGGAATCAAAAACATTCACATAATGTACGTACGTTATGAACTTGATTTATGGAAACGTTTCATCACCAAAACACATTACATCCACATTTACATTTAAATATTTTGTTTTTACAGTATTTAATGCTTTGCTATTAAATCGCGATAATGTAAATTATAAAAATATATTTTTATGGATATTTATGTTTTTAAGTATATTTAGATAAATTAATCACATTTTTTCTGTATACCTGTTATACCTTTTTAACAAGCTTATATTTTAAAGTATCCTTTATTTGAAAAAATATACAGGGTGATTCAATAGTTGATTACAAAACTTAAGGCGATGATACTACATAATAAAATAACGATACAGCTCTAAATATATAGAATATCCAAGAAGATGTAGGCAATCTCTCAGTTTTATATAGGAAACATAAAAATTATGTGACAAGGTCCTATAATGTTTTTCCAAAGATCCCTTATACAAAGATATGGGCCGTTAAGGATCCCCACTGAAACTCGATTTTTCTTAAATAACTCTTTTAGTACTGGGTATTACGAAATATTTTCTAATATAATAAATACCAGTTGGAACTCCTTAAAATGGTGTTCTTGTTGATTATTCGTATTCATTACGTCACCAGAGGTGGACTATTCCTTATACAATAGTTATATTTACACAGGTCCACTAAATAAAAAAGTGGTTTGTGCTGGGTATCGGACAAAGATTTTCTCACGTACTTTTTCCGATGAACGCGAATCTAAAGTCAAAACTAGGGCTGAAACTGCAAAAATCCGAATTTTTGATGCCAAGGGAAAGGGGGTACTAGCATTTTTTTAATAGGAAGGAAGGAGAGCTATGTAGCACATTGTTTAAAAGGCCCTTTGATACTCACTTCACCACTACAAAAAAAAAACACTTTGTTTTTAAAAGTCGGCTAACCATTCCAGACTTAAAAGCTAATATTAATAAAACCTTACTGTTCGTACAGTTTTTAGGCCAAATTTTAAATGGTTTTAAGTCTGGAACGTCTGTGCTTGACACCGTTTTGGAGATATTTGCGTTTAAATTCTTTAGCGCAACCAAAAAATGCCTTTAAAACAGCGTTTTGGCCATAACTTCAAGTATCTTATTATAAACAAATGAATTAATATATTCTTGCATATACTTCTTGAGTGCACTAAATCACCTAAATTCAAATATCTTAAAAATAGTTTCTTGAGGCCATTTTTACAAAGTATACCTTTTTGTAAAAATGCGTAGGTTTACTGATTTACTATATGGTATATATAGGGAAACACAGAAAAGTTAGGACGTCTTAGAAAAATTAAAGTAGTGTAGCTAGCGCCCTCTAGTATGGACTTAAAATTTATTATTAGTTTTAAATAGTTATGTCAAAACACCACCAGATATCAACTTTTCTTTAAAAAAAATTACGTATCACAAATTATCTAAATAAATTAAAAATCTGTTTTTACTTTGACACCCTGTATCTTTATCCTTACAATTAACATTTGGATACAGATATGTTTAATTAATTTCTAATATTTTGGCGAAATAATTCCTGTTTTTAATTTGTCTACCGTTATACAGTGTGGACCAAGATAGGTGTTACAAGAGAACAAATAGACCAAACATTTTTAAATGTTAAAATATAATTTTGATTACAAAATTTTAAATATTTATATATAAGTTAAGTAATTTAAGTAATTTAAAAAATGACCTTAAATTAGGTAATGTTAAAAATTGACAAACATATTTTTTACTTTAAATATTTGACAAAAAAAAATTAAATAAAATTAAATTCTCTACAACATTTACTTATACAATTAAAGTATTTTTTTCAAAAACAGCCAATTTTAAGTTCTCAAATAGATCGAGATAATAAAAAAAACTTTATTAAACCCATAAGGCCAACTCTATATATTTTTTTGTAAAATGTTCGTTAATATAGCTGTATTTTGTGCATTTGGAGATATAAAAGGTGATTTATTTAGACGTACTATTTTTATTAGGTATTTATAAATAAATAAGAAGGTCCAAATTTTAACCTGGTATTTTGTGTTCAGTACTGTTTGACAATATATTGTAAAAAGAATTAGCTCCCGGCACGACGTCTAAAACTTGTATTATAAAAATCATCATTCTCCAAGAAATGTGTTTTGTGCGCTTCGGGCAACTTATGCGGGATTGACACGGGTCGATTTTAGCCGTGCGATTAGGCCGCACGGCTAAAATTGCCTGTTTAAATGCAGATTGCGCGCGACTTTGATCGAATGTCTAAATGAATTTGGCTTTACGGCTAGTTAACCGGCGATTAATCGCACGGCTAAAATCGACCCGTGTAAATCCTGCATTTGGTTTACGCATAATCGGCCTACTGAGCCGACTATTTGCTGTACCATCACAAAAATTTTAACTTCAATTTTTGATTATTGGATAATATTTAACCAAATGGGCCACAATCAGTACGTAGTGCAGAAAATATAGCGGCAGTAGCTGCGAGTGTACGCGATGATTCCGACGAATCGATTTGGCGTTCGGAAATTAAAGCTTAAAAACTGACCATGATAGACGCAGTAAGAGGCCAACATTTCGGAGGCATAACCTTTAAAAAATAAATGTAAGATATAGTATTTTCGTATGATAATAGATATTACTGATTATTTTTTTTTAAAGTACCTCCAAATGAATCACCCAGTGTTTGAAGGTTTTATAAGCATTAGTTTTCTTTGTAAATAAGGAAAGATAACTCGACATTGGCACTGTGTAGGAAATACCATAAGTGGTTTTTGAAAAAACCTTCAATTTTGACCTATTTTTAAAAATAGAGAGATGCTCTACTTTTCGTCATTTTTTATATTTTAAGTTTTAACTTGCCCTGTATATTACCATTCGGACCATAATTTGGTATTTATAAGTTTTGTACCACGCGACCAGTTCTTTCAAAAGTCATTTAAAACTGTATAGTGGATACCCTGTATAAAATGCAATACAAATAAAACATATTCACTTTGTTGCGCTCTAATATTTATAAATTGCTGCTGTTTAAAGAAAAACTGGTTTTTGTAGTCAATATTATTCAATACGGCTAACCTGTGTATTTATACAGGGTGATAATTTTTAAGTGCACTATTGCTAAGTTCTCCACATAGTCGGTTATATTATTAATGTTGTAGTATTTTTTCCGCTGATTAACGTGTCGCTAACATAAAAAAACAATTGAACATTGGCCTATTGATTTATTGCAGAAAATTTACTTTTTTAAATGAAACACCTATCAAAAGATTAAAAAGCATTAAAAAAGTTGCTATGAGGTATATCAAATTATAAATATTTTCGGAAATACTCCCATATGGCCATTCTCGGGAATTTGATAGTAAACTGGCATTTTTAAAATAAATCATCATCAATACCAAATTTGATATGTCTATCTCTAATAGTTTCTGGAAATAATATGGCCCTTTAAATCTAAAAAATAGTAGATATAATGTGTATTTTATCTTCGACACTACTCTTAGTGCTTATAGCTGGAAGCCGTACAGATAATGAAAATTTAACACAATTTTTAGTTTTTTTTTTTTATTTCTGTTTTCTGGGACTTTATTTTTGTATTATTTTTTATTTAAAAATTCTTAGACATAAAATCCCCAAATAAAAACCCTTGTCAAATTGTGTTTCCTAAAAGGTAACGTTTATATTTCTTCTAAAATTGACGTTTCGGCGAAATTAGCCTTTATCGGAATAAAATGTCTTTAAAACATAATTTTTTTGATTTAAAAACTATATTTAAATACGGTAACATGTGAAAGATCTAAATGTTTTGTATTGTTTTTTAAATTATGACAGCTAAATTTAGCAACTACTGTTTTATTGTTTTTTTTTTTAAATGTGTGTGGGTTACCATGAATTTATGTTTTAAAGACATAATATTCTGATGAAGGCTAATTTCGCCGAAACGTCAATTTTAGAAGAAACATATTCGTGACTTTTTAAGAAACAAAATTTTACAAGGGAATTCAGAACTTTTATGCTCAAGAATTTTTAAATAAAAGACAATTTTTAGTTTTGGATGGCCATATTTTCAAAAATATAAAAGATAGACATATTAAATGTAGTATTGTTTTAAAGCTCTTTAAAATATCTATTTATTGGTGATGCAATATACGGGTTGTTTATTTACAAAAATGTGAGTTTACTATCAAATTCTTTAAGATGGCCATAGTTTCGAAACTATTAAAAAATTGGAGAAAACACATAAACACTTTTTTAAAGGTCTTTGATAGATCTTTCGAATGGTAATAAAATATACAGGGTGTTTCAATTAAAAATAAATAATAGTTTAAAAAAACTAAAAAACACGCGTTTATATGCAACCAAACTAAAAATTAGAAAATAATTTTTCTTTAAAAAAATATTGTCACTTCAGAGTAAAAAGCGTGGGGTGCTTAATATATTTTAAATGTTATAATTATTATATTTGCCAATATCTATGAGGGAAAAGTTATAAAAAAATAGTAAAATGCACCCCACGCTTTTACTCTGAAGTGACAATATTTTTTTAATGAAAAATTATTTTCTAACTTTTAGTTCGGTTGCATATAAAAGCGTGTTTTTTAGTTTTTTAAACTATTATTTATTTTTCATTTTTTAGTTCGATATGCATGTATGTATGATAGCTGGAAGTTGGTAAAAATTAGGCTCAAAGATTCCGTTACATAGATAGATAGATAGATGGATAGTTACAACCCAAGTTAATAAAAGCGTGTTAAAAAAATTTGCAGTAAATCAAAAACCCCATGTTTCATTGTGTTTTTTTGTTGGCAGCACGTTAATCAGCAAAAAAAATACCACAACTTTACTAATTTAACCAACTTTGTTTCTCCAATAATAAAGAAGCTAGCAATAGTGCCGACCTAAAAAGATCACCTTGTATTGTATCGCATCCTCGTAAAGAATACAATCTCCATCATTTACGTTTTTGTTAAACCCAAAAAACTGCGAATGATCCTAATATACCAAAATCTTACGACGCTGCTTATCAGTTATCTCGTTGCCGATTTGAAACTCTCTAAATTACCGTAAAGAATGGTTCCCTCTGCCGCGTACTGGCAATTTATTTTCCTTTGAAAAATTCGGCTTTACTTCCTAATCCAACATTACAGCTTCTTTATAATACATAGGATTTTAAAGCTATTTTTATGGTCTTGTCTTTACTTTAACTCAAAAAACAAGGCTTTGTAGAAAAAAGTCAATAAAATGTATTTTCAAAGCTTTAATCTTTTTCTAAATTTTGGCTAATTGGGTAAAACCTAAATAAATGGTAACGATAAACAATCAGTAGCGTGACTCCGTGCTCTATAGAATTCTACACCTTGCTTTCTATCGTAGATTTCTACTCGAGAAGTCGTTAATTTCACTTTTTGGTACTCTGTGTCACAATGGACTAAACATCGGAAATGTTCGGTAAATGTCTATATGTATACTAATACTTCTCCGTTTTACTGTGCAAGATAAACAGAGACACACATACAGCTATTACGTAATAGATTTACGGAATATCGTTGTTGAGCAATTGAGTTTTAAATTATTGTTTTTGTACTGGCAATTTATTTTTCTTTGAAAAATTTGGCTTTACTTCCTAATCCAACATTACAGCTTCTTTATAATACATAGGATTTTAAAGCTATTTTTATGGTCTTGTCGTTACTTAAACACAAGAAAAACGAGGCTTTGTAGGAAAAAGTCAATTAAATGTATTTTCAAAGCTTTAATCTTTTTCTAAAATTTGGGTAATTGGGTAAAACTTACATACATGGTAACGATAAAAATCAGCAGCGTGACTTCGTGCTCCATAGAATTCTACACCTTGCTTTCTATCGTAGATTTCTACTCGAGAAGTCGATAATTGCACTTCTTGGTACTCTGTGTCACAATGGACTAAACATCGGAAATGTTCGTAAAATGTCTATATGTATACTAATACTTCTCCATTTTACTGTGCAAGATAAAAAGGGGCACACGTGCAGCTATTGCGCATTAGATTTACGGAATATCATTGTTGAGCAATTGAGTTTTAAATTATTGTTTTTGTACTGGCAATTTATTTTCCTTCGAAAAATTCGGCTTTACTTCCTAATCCAACATTACAGCTTCTTTATATTATAGGATTTTAAATCTATTTTTATGGTCTTGTCGTTATTTAAACACAAGAAAAACAAGACGTTGTAGGAAAAAGTCAAATAAATGTATTTTCAAAGCTTTAATCTTTTTCTAAAATTTGGGTAATTGGGTAAAACTTAAATAGATGGTAAGGATAAAAATCAGCATCGTGACTTCGTGCTCTATAGAATTCCACACCTTGCTTTCTATCGTAGATTTCTACTCGAGAAGTCGATAATTGCACTTTTGGTACTCTGTGTCACAATAGACTAAACATCGGATATGTTCGTGAAATGTCTATATTTGTACTAATACTTCTCTGTTTTACTGTGCAAGATGAAAAGGGACACACATATAGCTATAGCGAATTAGATTTACGGAATATCATTATCACACGAAAGAAAAAAGGGTTAGGTTTTTAAACTATTTTTATTAAATTTTATTCTCTTTTACTCTTGGAGTCAATTTTGGTTATTATGTCTATCGGATACTCCCTCCTCTTATGAAATTACATTTTTCTGAAGATTAACCGAATTTTTTTTTAATAAATTGCTATTATTATTCCCTACTGTAAATATTAAATCAGTAAAGCAAAAATATGTGATCAATTTATCTAAACTAAAAAAATTAATACCAAATTAGCTATATGTATACAATTGTAAATCTTTAAAAAATTAAGGTCACATTAGTTGGACAGTAAACACATAGCTAGAACTTAAATTATATCATTGTAAAAATCAATAAAATAATTTTTTGCATTCTAATAACATAAAAACAACTAAATAAATATATAAATCATAGCAAACTAATAAGCACCTAAATTTATTTTAGAGTTATTATATTTAGTTATTATTAGTTTGATGGAATTTTACACGTTCGGAGACCTTGCTTATAGGCGACCAATTTGATCGACTTCAAGCGTGTTTTCTTAAACACAGATTGCGAGTGAGGTAGAATGAATAGGATTTGTAGAATACTACAGTACACGGAGTCCTACTGCAGACAATATTTTAATATGTATAAAGTAAAAGTGCAAAAGATTTACTTATTTATTTATAGTTATAAATGACAATGAAAACATTGTATAGGAATCACTAACCTAACCTAAACTAAGCTAAAAACAAACGAATATTATCACAGCGTTACATAATCACTAATTTTACAAAGACAATTTTGTACAAGAAATGACTTTAGACTTACTTTAAAAATTAATAACATTTTTACAATTTCTTAAATGTACTGGTAAATTATTAAACAGTTTAGTTCCTACTGTATTTATGGACGTACCTAAAAGAAAGTTAACTTTTACTAAACAGTACATACAGATTACTTTTTGCCTAGTGTTTTTATAATATACATCCGAAGTTTTTAACAAATTATCTTTATTTTTAATACATTTAAGCAACCTTTATAAATATACAAACTCTCCAATGTTAACATTTTATATTGTTATTTTATAAAAAAATTAACCTTGCAACAGTAACTTTTGTTTGGGACACTTTTTATACATCAAAATATTTTAAGGACATTTTTGGAAACCCTCCAACTTTTATTTTATACTTTTGTCATAAATATCTCGTTAAATAATAAAAATATTGGACTTCCATGGACCATTGGGCCACCCCAAAGAGATTGCGACTGAGGAAATAATATCTTCTACTATGCCACGGCAGCTTCAAAAAGCTTGGATTTCTCTTTCGAGCCAAAAAGTATTTTTCCGCTTCTAATTTATACACTTTATATATGTCCCAAATCCGACCTCATTCCAAGTTTGTTCTCATATCTGGGGCATGGCGTCCCCCACAACCCTAAGCATTCTTGATTCTATTCAAAGAACAGCTATTCATCTCATTAATGATCCTTCACTTACAGAAATGCTTTCCTCTCTTGCCGTCGGGCTATGGGGGATTTATCGCTTTTTTATAGGTACTTCCATGGCTTCTGTTCTGAAGAATTGTCCAGTATAGTTTCTCCACTCACGGTTTCCAAAAGAGAAACTCGTGGTTCTGCGCGTATGCATCCCTATACAGTCCAACTGGACAGGCCCCGAACTTCTCACTTTGTTCGTTCTTTTATCCCTAGAGTTTCTAGATTGTGGAACCTGCTGCCCGCGGAGGTCTTTCCTTCCCCCAAATCTTCAAGTATTTAAGTCCCGTGTCTACAAACTCCCTCTTACCTCGCTTAAGACACCCACGGTACGTTAGTATTTAGGCTTTTAGCCTTCGTGGTTTGTCCAAAGATAAAAAAATGTATCCAAGTATATATTAACTATAAAACTAAAGCCAACTTATACATAATTTGCTTTAAAAATAGTTTAATATTGCACGTATAAAGCACTTTTAAAGAACTTTATTTTTGACTTTATTTAGCCTAAATAATAAAAAGGTTTATGGATTTAACCAAACTGGTTTAAAATATCTTGTTAAAGAACTGTCATTTTTTATTGGATAAGTGTCAGACCCAAAATTCTCCAACCCTTATATTAAAGAACCGATGTTTGTAGTAAAGAGGGTCAGACAAAGATATGATAGATTAAAGCAGCAGTTGCTTTAAGTGAACTAAAAATATGACTCTATAAACCGACCGACCACTAAAAGTTTGTCTTTTTCTTTTATGGACTATGGGTAAATCAGCTTTTATTTTCCAAGCGCGGACTTACTTTGACTCTGGTAAAAAAACAGAAGTAACATATTTATTAATTAAATTTGCTTAAGTTCCTTGCGAAAGATAGTTCTTGTAATCGTAAAAATAGGGTTGTTGGTATTTTGGATACAAAAAAATTCTAAAAATGTTTTTTTATAATCCCGCATTTAGAAATTGTAAGTGTTGTGAACAAAAGCAAAACAAGTCTTTGATTTTTAGCTATAACTAAAAAAATAATAAAGATAGATAAAATTTGAGAAAAGATCCTAAAACAAAAGAAAATTTCAGTACAACATATCTTAACTCCTGAAATTCTAGCTTCATTTATAATTTTAATTTAACGTTAAAAATTGTAAGCTCTTAAATTCAATATATTAATACAAAAAAAAAACTAAAATCAAACATTTAATTAAAAAAAAATATAATGATTTTTCCTAAATGTTTAGATTTTTGTTAGCTTAAAAATTTATAATAAACAAATAGAAAAAACTTTAAAACCTGATTCTTGTCTATTTATTATGCATATTAGAAGAGCGCGCAAAAGCAAAAGATATAGGTACATTATTTAAATCTTACAAAATATTTTATAACAAGTAAAGCCTATAAAAACAAGTTATTTAACAATTAAATTACTTTCACAAAAATAAAGTTTTAAAGTTGGACGAGACTTTAATTTATATAGATTTAAAAAATAAATATTTATTATTACAAAAAATATTTTGTATTGCACAATTTGCGTAGCGGCGGCGACGAGCCAGCGCCAAAACAGCTACGCAGACCCCATTTTTAACGTTAAATTTAAATTATAAATAATGTAGCTACAACTTTGAAAGTTGAGACAGAACCTACTAAAATATTTATCTTCTTTTAGGATCTTTTTTTAAATTTTATTGAGCTTTAATATTTTTTTGGTTATAGCTACAAAATGAAGATGTCCTTTTCTTAACTTTTTTTCTATTTATAACGCTTGCAACTTTTAAATAAGGAATTAAAAAAAAAAACATTTTTAGAAGTAATCTTTAAATTCAATATACCAGCAACCATATTTTTACAAATACAAGAAATATTTTTTCAAAAACTCTTGTCGACTAGACTAATTAAGACAAGTCCATAATTAATAATTTATAATTGTCATGATTTTTGAAAATTATTGCTCTTTTTGATAGTTTTTCAAGTAAGTTAAAGAGACGTGATTTAAAAAGTTACCCTTTGTCACCAAGCAATAATAGTATATTTTCATATTACTAAAAGGCGCCTCTATTAAACTAACTGAAACTTTAAACATTTATTTAGGTGTGGTTGGCTTTAATGTATGTCCCCGGAGAACCAGCAGAAGAACGTAATTACTAATAATTTTTAATAAACTGTTCTGTTGTTAATACTATTCAATCTAAATTTTATTATAAGCAATTAACAAAATCACAAAGATAAAATATATTTTATCAGACCGTTTAAAGTTCAAAAAAATGTCCCTCAAATAACCAGTCCTTTGAAAAATCAGTTGTTTGGATAAACAAATGTTTGTCTGTAGCACTAAAGTAAGTAAATTTTTAAAACATATAGTAATTAATATGGTATAAATTTTACTTTTAGAATAAAAAAACAAAAATAAACTATATTTTATTACAGTTCAAACTTTAAAATATATGTTTCTTGGACTACCGACTCGGCTAGACGGAGAGAAAAACTTGTATTTAACCGGCCTATCGGCGCCAACTCTATCGAGGTAAGATAATTAATGATAAAAAAATTATATTAAAAATAGGTTGTAACAACAATATTCCTTATGTACCAAAGAAGCAGAAAATTAACGATGCGGTGCACGGTATGATAATTTTTTGATGACCACGAAATTTTATGCAAAAGATAAGAAGACCCATAGAGTCATAGTTTGACTAGGGCGTGCCGTCATAAGGTCCAAAATTCTAACCTTTATACCAATCAAAGGTTAGCTTTAGTCGACCTAAAGTACCACTCCTCCAGGCAAACCTTAGATATAAAGTTTGATATCAAAGAACCCTTGACCCTCCCGTAAATTATCCAATTCCAGCGGTTACTTCCTCATAAAATGCCCGATATTATTTTTAGGGTAAAACATATTAAGCGTATTCTTTCTTCTCTTAACACCAAGAAATTGTCTGGGCCGGATGGAACACCAGAAGTCGTTTTAAAAAATGTGCTCCAGAACTTGCACCAATCATAACTCGGCTCTTTCGAATTCCTTACGACACAGCTATCTTTCCGGAGAGCTGGAAAGCTACATATTTTCACACTATTCCCAAAAAGGATCTAAATCTCTTCCATCTAACTATAGACCAGTTTCAATTCTCTCAGTTCTTTATAAAGTAATGGAAAAATTCATTAATTCACAAATTCTTAAGTATTTAGAAAAAAACAAAATTTTAAATGACAGGCAGTATGGATGTCGCCACAAAAGATTTACAGAAGATTTTCTTTTCTTCGTACCACATTGCTGGAATAAGTTTCTTGAGGTATTAGGAGTCCCAGATCGTTGCTCTTGATATATCCAAAGCTTTTGACCAGGTCTGGCATGCCGCACTTCTTAGTTAACTTCCCTCCTATGGTCTTTCAACTAAACTTTGTACTTGGCTTTCTGGTTATCTATCTGATCGACGTATATCAGTTATTGTGGACGGTCATTCTTTAAGCTTTTACCAAGTAAATGCTGAAGTGCCTTAGGGCTCAGTTCTGGCACCAACATTGTTTCTTCTTCACATAAACGACCTTCTCTCACCCACAACAAATTCCATTGGTAGTGGACAATAGTACACCACTCCAGTTTTCAGGTTCAAAAACACCTTCAATCTTGTAGGCGTCACATTTAAAAGTAACCTTAACTGGCATAAACACATTGTTTCTAAAAAGCTTCAAAAAAGCTGGGATTTCTCCTTTAAGCCAAAAAGTATTTTTCCCCTTCTAATTTATACACTTTATTATGTGTCCCAAATCCGACCTTCCTTGGTATTCTCATATCTGGGGCATGGCGTCCCCCAAACCCTAAATATTCTTAAGTCTATTCAAAGAAGAGCTATTCTTCTTATTATTGATCCTTTACTTACAGAAAGGCTTCCTCTCTTGCCCATTGTCGGGCTGTGGGGGATTTATTGCTTTTTATAGGTACTTCCATGGGTTCTGCTCTGAAGAATTGTCCAGTATAGTTTCTCCACTCACGGTTCCCAACAGAGAAACTCGTGGTTCCGCGCGTATGCTATATGATCCCACTATCCCTATAGTTTCTAGAATCTGGAACCTGCTGCCCGCGTCAGGTCTTTCCTTCCCCCAAATCTTCAAGTATTTAAGTCCCGTGTCAAGAAACTTCCTCTTACCTCGCTTTAGACCCCCACAGTACGTTAGTATTTAGGCTTTTAGTCCGTGGTTTGTCCAAAGATAAAAAAAGAGAAACTCTATACGAAGGTTAAGGGTCACAAGCTTACAATTAGACCAGGATGTTCTTCACAAAAATTTAAAGCACCAAATTGTCTTGAAAGTTGGATTAAAAATTGAAAAATTATGGCAATTAACAACTTTAGATCGATAGGCACCCCTCTTTCTTTGATACATTAAAATAATACCGAAACAGTGCCTGATCAAGACTATCTGATGCTCTAAGCAATCCACCCCTGTGGAGCTTCCTACCGATGCTACCTTTAATTTTTTTGATGACCAAAAACAAAGATACATATTATTGCATTTCCGTTTAAAATTTTTGAGGAGTAAATAGAAGTCCTTACCTTTATTAAACACACATTAAATACATTTCTTTTTTTCTCTTGTACCCTTTATGGTGCCCCCTTTGTGGTGCCCCCACAACGTGATGTCCTAAGCAATTGCTTAATTTGCTCAGAGGTTAATCCGGCACAGGAAAACATCAAAAACGTAAGGTAATTAATTAAATTAGGATTATAATTTTTATTTTGTAGGGTAAATATGTGCGTTATTTTACACCAAATATAAATATTTTTTACTTGCCATTTACATCCATATTAAAATTAAACAAAAAAAATGGCCGAAACAAAGTGTTTAATGAGTTCAATGCATACGCCCCACCGACAAAGATGTTTTTGATTGATTGTTTTTAAACCATTGCCAGCATAGGCGTCGCTGAGTTTTTCAGATTAAGTTTATCTAAAAACTGAGACATGGCCCTCCCCCCTATAAAAATCTAAGTTTTAAAGAGCGAATCCTTTATTTGTATTTTTTGTGGATTTAATCAAATTTTATCGATAAATTCTAAATTTCGAAAAAAATCTGACTATTTCTGAAAACTGCTTGCATCTGAAAATCTTACATAAAAAAATGTAGAGTGGAAATATTTTAAGTGGCAATAGTTTCTTAAAAATACAAGTAATTTTGCAAAATTTGGGATTTGTCGATAAAATTTGATTGAACTTACGAAAAAAAATAATAATAGGGGATTCGCTTTTGAAACTGGGATTTTTGTAGAAGGGGAGGGGCAAACAAAAACTAACTTTTTTCGCAAATTCCAAAATAACAAAAATTCTATGCCAAAGTGTCAATAGCAATTAGCGTCAATAGCATCTGGTATAAATTTGGTGTAGGTCCAATTTCTCAGTTTTTGGATAAAACAATTTGAAAATCCCGGCGACGCCCATGATTACCAGGGATGTATTCAAACACAGTTAAATACGTAAGGTATATACCGTCAGTGTTTAGCAAGAAAATATTATGTTTTTAAAATGTTTTGAACCGTAACAAAAAATGGCTTTAGTGAAGGGGCGTATTAATTTGGTCAAACATGGGTAAAATAAAATAACAGCTTCTATTCATTTTTTCCCACTAATTTGATTACAAAGTAACAGTACAGGGTATTTTATTTAGGAGGAAAAATGGTCTATCTTTTTACTTTTCCTATATTTTTAAACAAATTTAAGATTGCCAATCGATGTATTTTAGCTCGGAGAATTTAAAAATCGTATTAAAAAACAATTGCATGAAAAACAAAAAACTTACGCCATAAATGGCATTTTCTTCACACTTATTCACACGTATTAAACTTTACCAATAGGTAAAATTTTTAATATTCTTGAAATATTAGGTAATCGCCTGTGTTACCTTTATTGTGTATTGATAATTAATTAAATAATATTAGCCAAAAATATGACTCTTTAAGCTTCAAGAACCCAAAAACAGTTAAAGACAGACATATAGTACTATTTACTATTAAAAAATACTCAGAATTGAGCAAAGAATTCAAAAACATAATTATTAATATGGTGTTTTATTTAAGAAATGCACCATTGATGTCATAATTTCTTTGTTTTTTATGCAGTTATTTTATTGCGATTTTTAAATTTCCCGAGCTAAAGTACATCAATTGGCTTTCTTGAACTTATTTAAAAATATGTAGAAAGTAAAAAATATGTCAATTTTTTCTCTTTAATAAAATACCCTGAACATACATCGAAAATTATATGCAATACTTTTAAGAAAAGTAAACAAATAAAAGATCGTTAGCTTCAACTATACAATTATGAATACTCTCACTGTCGCTAACGTTTAGATGGGTTTACCGAACAAGGCATTTAACGTAAGAGCCTGTGTTACCGTTTCAAATATCAAAATATTTGATATGTGTCAATAAGGTTTCTAAATCGTGACATCGACGTCAAGTAGTTTAGGAGTGACACTGTTGAGAAATTTATGTCTTGAAGCATTAGTGCCACGATCCGGTGTCACTAACTGAACGTTCTTTTATTTCAAGGCTCTTTTTATTATAGTACGGGAAGTAGCATTAAGCTTTTCGAAAAGGTTTTATACCAACTAAATTTTATTTGTGGGAGTAAAGTATTGTTTATTAGTCATTGGTCGAGTCGAAGGTGATGGCATATAAAACTATTTTTTTTAATTGACTTTAAGTATATTTACACCGTGTACAAATTCAGAAGACAGATCATAACGTGATTTTAAAGAATAAACTAATAGTCAGCTTATAGGAAATCAAGCGTCAGTTATATATACAGTGTGATTCATTAAATATACAACAAATTGAAAACTTTTATTTGCAATTCGTCAGAAAGTTGAATTTCTTATAAAAGTTAGTGCATTGTCTTAAACTGTATTTGCAGTAGGTAGTTTTATTAAAAGTTGAAAATATACAGGGAAGGTAAAAAAAACTCTTTAATAAATAAATGCCATAATTTTAAAAAATGTGCTTTTTAGAAATATTATTTAGAATTAAAAATAATACAAAATATCAAGTTCGGGTATGACCTTTAAAAAAATTTTTGTCTTTTTTAATTTTAAATATTTTGTTTTTACACTTTAGTACGAATTTAAAGAACACAGTTTTGTTAGAAAGGTATTTAATGTGCCCTTTATTATTGACATTATTAATAAGCATATTTGTAAAATTCTGGGCTCCTATTAAACATACTTGCCAAAAACATAAAGTTAGCGGTAAGATAAAAACGTTTGAGTCCACATATTCGCTGCTATTTATTTAAACTTGTGTGCTCCTAACTTTTTCATTTTAAATAGAACAACCCATATATTTTCTTAAAATCAATTCTATAGGCAATTTTAAGAAAATACATGTAGCACATGTTTTACCTATCTTAAATAGTTTTTGACAAAATGGAGTTTAAACATTTTATGTTAACAAAAAAAACAAATGATGATAGAAAAGGGCTAATGCGATTTTTACATATATTTATTGAACCTTATATGCTTTCACCGTAAAAATACAATTTCCGGTTTTACCAAAAGTTCGACAAAAATTGACGTTCGGCAATAAAGAACTTTAATAATTCCAACGAAAACCACTATCTCAAACCTTAAATTTAAACTTAACACTTATTTCTTAATCTTTTTGGTAATTATATCCTATCTCTAAACCCAATAGTTTTAAAGTTAATAATGGTGTAACCTTAAAAATATATTTTCTTTGCTATTTTTAAAACAGCCTATTTTTATTTTATTTATTTGTGAGCAAAAAAAAACAGTTTTAAAAAAAAAAAAACATTAATGGGTTTTTTCCTTAAAACAGAATATTACATAATTGCTTCCCTACAAGTTTTCTCCAATTTGTTCCTTTTTCTAGCTTTTGTTCTGTAATTATAAAAGTTCACTGATTAGATGCTTAGCTCGGGGCCTTTATCCCAGTTTTCCATTACCCCTTGGCCATCGACTTCTGTATTTATATTTTATCAAGCAAACTTTTTTATGTTAATGTCTTCTTCCGGTTGTTTCGTTAATTGTAGAAAAGTTTAGAAACTATTTTGTTGTATAATAGAAAGACATTTTAATAAAATATTTTTTTTCTGATTCTGGCCTTACAATCTAAGTGTTTTAGCCACGAAATAATAAATTATTATCGATGAAGTATAAGATTCAAAAAAAAAAAAATAGAAAAAGCCTAATGTACACAAAAAGACGGGGACACTCGCTTCACGCCCTGGGGTCTGTCAGAGCGACTTTAAAAAGACACACAAAGAGGACCGCTAAAAAGGAAGACATTTAAGGAGAGATTAAGAAAAATGTAATGTACAATTAGGTTTCAGTACGTGATGCAATAATTTTAAAAATTATAAGAGATAAAAAAGAAATATTATAGATTTAGATTGATGTTTTTTAAGAAGGAGTAGATAGCATTCATTACATCAACGTCGCTTGAAATTAAGACCTCTGGTAGCCAAATGGGAAGTTTAAAATTCTTGGATATTAGTATGTTTAGAAGAACTTTGGTTTCCTGGATATGTATTTGGCAATTAAAAAAGATATGGTTTAAGTCTCCATATTCCCCGCATATACAAAGAGGATCTGGCTTTACTCCAATTTTATGAAGATTATTTATTTAATAATAATTATTTATTTAATAATAATAAATAATTTAAATAATTTAAATAATATAAATTTATTTTTACGACCCTTAAAAATACCGTCTTTTTTTTACCCTTATCATACAGTTGAAGTACTGCACACGCTTTTTATACTTTCTGGCCTAATATTTAGTTTTAGTACCCTCTATAATTTATTTTAACAAAAATGTGTGCAAGATAACAGTGATCTCAAAAGTTTTGGTTACCTAAGCGTGAATAGAAAACAGGCGCATTTTAAATTATAATAATAACTTACTTATTTTTAAAAAATTAGGTATAGTGCATTTTATATCTTCCTAAATAGAAACACTCATACAATTATCCGACAAATGCAATTTTGTTTTTTATCTTAAAACGATAAACTTTAGTGTGGCAAATATTTAAAAGTTGTAAAGACATTTAGTTAATAGACAACTATATAGTTTTTTAGAACACTGAGCCTCGTTTCACACTAGCCGTATCCGGAAAGCAGGTAACGGACCAACGCCGACACTAAGAAAGTGTTATAAGACCCTTTACACGTTAAAAAACCGGATAACGGGCAAGCTTTCATAAGGCACCATGTATTTTTTGCTGTCTGTCCAGAGCGACTTGTGTGCGAAACCCGGCTTCTCCATTTCTAACTAATTTTAAAACCTAATTTTAGCATTACTTTTTCCAAATCTTTGGACAAAGCAAAAAAATTTAATGCCTTTAGAGTGTGCTTATGATGAGGCAGCTCCAAACGATGAGAGCATTAAGTTTTTATTACAGGTGGTTGCAGGTGCAACCGTACATATCTGGACTTCACGTCGCACAGTGCAGCGAGCCCATGGGACTGTTAAACAAAATTATTATATCCAAAACTAATATATCATATGTGTTGTTTTTGTAAAACTCTTTGGAATATTTTTATAATGGTAACATAATAAACAGGGTGTTGCATTTAAAAATATTATACTTTTTGTTTTGCCCTATATGTCTTAAGAGATAATAAAAATTTGATAAATAACTTAAAAACTAAAGAATTAACCTAATAAACTTAATATAATTAAACTTCAGGTAGTATTTACACTTACCATATACCAAAACTGTAATTAATTTTTATAATTATTAACGAGTTGTAGTAATTACTTTTAGATCATCAGGATCTTGGATGTTTAAAAATGTATAGTTAGCTCAATTACAACTTTTGCTTACCTCATTGCCGAAACCCAAGATTTCAAGCAGTTACCGTAGTTAATTCTTGCAGAGTAAAAACGATCTGTTTATAGAAGTGTTTCAAATAATTATTGCAATTCTAAGTATGATAGCCTTAATCTACATTAAATTTGCTACCACACAGCAAAAATTAAAAATATACTTTTTTATACTTTTTTTATATCTTAGTGAATTTACCAAAACAAAACAATAAATATAAATGAACACAATTTTCTTTTAACAAAAAAAAAAAACAAATAAATGGACATCAAATATTTAGATCCTTAAAATGTAATTACTAAAAAAATACATTCTTTGTCGCCTTTATCATTTTAAACCTATAAAAAACACAGATTTTTTTCGTGGAATTTAGGCAAAGTCGGAACTGTTTCTAATCTATCTGCAATCACTCTATAATTTAATCCGATAAATTTCAATGATGCGTGGACATACAAATCTATGATTTTAGGATATGATTATTTGGTCAATTTATTATCACTTTTGATGGATAAAAATTAGTTTTTTCCACAAATCGCTGCACTGCGCGTCGCGTCTTAGAAACACCGTCGCGCGCCGGTGAAGTTTCGCAATTCAAGGTTCGCCTCGATCCATAGCTTTTCGGTAATTTAACAGTAAAATAATAATTGATATGCGACGGCGTTTAATGCGACATGCAGATATGTTCGGTTGCAGGTCGTTGTATACACATCTAGACGAGACTGTTGTAGTAGTTCGCATAGAGCTACCGTTGCAGGTTATAGTACAAATCTGGGCGCACCTTTATATCTATGCTTTCTTTGGGCCACGCCATTTTCATTGCCTATCGCAGCTTTAACATAAACTCACACTTAAGCTAATAATAACAAATAGAGTGTTGGTATTTAACACAAATCTAATAACCATTGTAAAATACTTAAAAAGGCAGCTACGCAAATGCTTATTTTTTTGTTAAGTACAAATTTGTGGAGGCAGTTTTTAAATGTTGGTCAGCGTTCACCATCTTTAATATCCTTAAAAATTGATTTTAACAGAAAGCTGAAACTATTTTTTCCTCGACCACATGTAAAAACACACACTAGTTTTATGCATAGAAAATGCCTTATATCACACTAGTTTTTTAAAGTTCTTTACAACATTAGTTTGATATACAGGGTGTCCCAACTCTATTTATACACCAAATAACTTTGTACAAGATACAAAAATAAACTTTAACTAGAGAATGCTTATTGGGATACACTCTTTTTATTGATAATTCTAGTTATTATATAAGGTGTCTCCAAAGCATGATTTTTATTGGCAAGTAGATTTTTTTTAAATGAAACACCCTATATATTTTAACAAATTTTGACTCTGTATGAAATTCTACATAAAAAATATAAAACACACTATACGTCAATTAGTGCTGGTTGTTAAGATATTAGCAGTACATTAACAATTAAAAGTGAAGAAATAAAGTTATGTTTTGGTTTTAATTATTTTTAAATAATTCTGTCACTGTCAGAGTGACGGATAATATAATAACAAGTAATTAATTACCTTCCATTGTAAGAACTACTAATGGGTATGTCAGAAATTTAGTTTATTTTGGACACCTATTTACTGAATTACATTAAAAAACAACATTACGTCAATTATGGCAGGGTTTTAAGTTAGGTTACTAAGTATATATATCTAAAATAAACTAAATAGCTAACTTACTTATTAGTGGTTATGTCATGTAAGGTAATTAATTGCATGTTATTATATGTTTTATCACTTTGACAGTGACAAAGTTATTTAAAAATAATTTAAACCAATAAATATTTTTTCTTTACTTTTATACGTTAATATGTATACTAACATACTGCTGATATCTTAAAAACCAGCAACAATTGACGTATAGTGTGTATTATATTTTTGATGCAGAACTTATTATAAAGTCAAAATTTGTTAAAATATATAGGTGTTCCATTTAAAAACCAACTTGACAATGATAATTATGTTTTTAAGGCACCTTGTATATTAACTAGTACGGTCAGGGAAAAAAGTGTATTCAAATAAATGTTTTTTATCTTAAGTTTACTTTTGTATTTTGTACAGGGGCGAAGTAATTGGCTGTATAAATAGAGTTGGGACACCCTGTATATGTTATGGTATCATTCCAAAAGATGAAAGATTACATACCTTACTCCAGCCAAAACAAAAAACAGCTTTTATTGCTGTCATATTGTCATTTAAAATAAATTTGAAGTTGTCAGGCTGTTAATTGGAATTACAATAAAAAAACATAAAACATTTTTTGGTTTTTTGAAAAGATATTAGGTAAAGTAAAAACTAGTTATAAAGAAGTTACAAGTGTCATACAAATATGGACGGCAATTAACTATTTCTTTCTAAACACGTTGTTTAAACGGTGTGGGAGCAACAAAAAGGGAAGTAATTTGAAACTGATACAGAACTAATGATCGCGTGGCTTCTTTACTATTGATGTTTACTCTAGGTGATTTTTGATATATAAATATTGTCAAACAGTATAATATACCGCAGTAAGAAAAAATATATAGCACCCTAGGGTTGCAAAGTTTTCAATTGTTTTCTTATTTTTGCTGTGTACAAAAACAAACAAAAATATTAGTTTTAAGTGAATAATTTGTGGTCGTAGGAAAAATAGTGTACATTGCTTGTGTGAAAGTGACTTTCTTACACTCGTGGGTTTGTCGCACACGGCTCGCGCTTCGTAAAACAATATTCCCACGCGTGTGAAATCAGTCAGTTTCCACACTTGTAACGTAATATACTATAATATATTTTAATTGTCGCTCCTACCGGTGTGCCGCTCAGGTGGCTCATCACGTTGTCCATACCACAAAATATTATATTTATTGCCCATACCTACTTTGGGTGAACACTGTCTGGAAACACTTTTTACAATGTCGTTCCCATTCATAGTTTAACCTATGGATTAAAATAAAATTTAATTCGTTTTTTAATACCGCAAAAGTCTTGCTTAATAAATTAAATTCCCTCGATACTGGTTTATTCAGTGGGTAAATAGTAGACAGTGATGATTAAAATAAAAAGCAACAGATCTATAGTTTTACCCTAAGTTTAAAGTTAATACCAAATTGTACACACTACTATATATTAATTGGTTC
>JACEGR010005819.1:0-68314 GCA_014170235.1 Listronotus bonariensis
GGTGTTAGGTGTTAGGCATTACTTGCTTACGTTGGTTTTTAAAGAATTTGTTGTTGCTTGCCAATTCTTGTCAGTTGAATATTTAATAATAAAACTTATTTTTTGCTTCTATTTATATGATGATCTGAAAATATTGTGTAAGATATTAAATATAGCCGTATTGCTACTGCAAGATAGGTAAACAGGATGTTTCTAAATTTCCTACAATTATTTTAAGATCGTATTTGGAGGGTCAAAATAAGACCTTTTTTAAATAAAGATATTTTTCTAAAATCCGTCTCTTAGAACTACAGCCATCGTAAGTTGCAAAAAAAAACGATGATTCTGAATCGTAAGTTGCAAAAAAAACAATGATTTTGAACTGTGGCGACATTTTCGCATCACATCAAAAAAAAACGATGATTTTGAACGGTGGCGACATTTTCGCATTACAACTAATAAAAAATTGCACAATACTGTTACATTGCGTGTATTCATTACTTGTTTAAAAAAAAGAAAAAATATATGGTGGGGCTCGTTTTAAACTGTGCAATCTCCAAAATTAAAATGTTATGTTATGTCGAATAAAAAATGAACAAAGAACCTATACATTGAATGTAACGCATTCTTTCTTCAGTTTAAACAAACTGTTATGGATGTAATCATGGTCTAAAAAGTGATTTATTTAAATTCAGCGCTAAATAAAACTATCGGTACTTACTGTTGTATTTAAAAGTATAAATTGAGACTGTACACTTTGAAACTGGGACCCCTGTTTTAAGGATAAAGGGGGATTAACATTGATAATGACTAACACGTTATGTGTCCGCTAATTTTGTTAAGATACCCCAGCAAGTCGGCCACAGCAAAATCCAAATATTTGATCTCTTTTATCTTTTTGACAAAACAAACAGTAACCAGAAAAATCTTTAAATAAAAAAACAGCATTTGTGTGTATTTAAAAATCAGTCAAAAACAAGATAGTAGGCTGTGACTGCTTGTTTTAGTATTAGTAATTTTTGTTTTCGACGCCTTTTAAAACTTCGATCTACCCTCGAGAGTCAGGTACCTGCTTCCACTATATGTTCTTTGTTACACGACAAGGTAAATAAAGATATGTAACTAACGTCGCATAGCAATAAGACCGCCCGACCACGTGCTTTGTCTCTTTAACACGGACGCCTTTTCTATCTCTGTCATATTATTTTATTTGCCTTGTCTAACTGTCTCTTGTTAAACTATTATTAATCTTTGGTAATACCAAAGACAATTATTGTAGTTTCACTATAGACTCCCAGAACAATGCTAAATTTTTGGTCATTAGTTTGGACGCTGGCTTGGCTGAATTTATGAAGCGGCAAATTATACATACTGTTTACGTGTGTACTCGATGGATACCCGCTTCATAAATTCCACGAAGCGAGCATCCAAACTAATGACCAAAAATTTAGCATTGTTCTGGGTATCTATAGTGAAACTAAAATTGTTTTTGGTAATACCTTACCTTCCTTTAGCCAAACATTATGTGAAAATATCTGCGAAATACTGAAAATTTTAAACCAAACTTTTATTACAGATGGACCAAGTTGGAACATAACTCCCATTATTTGTTTATATGTAGGTTATTAAAAGTTAAACTAAAAAAAGGTTTGTTGTTTACTTACATTATTTTTTACTTAATTGTTTTAGAATAAGTTTTTCTATTTTATTATTTTGTAAGAAAATTATAGCTTTATAATATTTATTTAACTTACTGTATAAAAAGTGTTTTTTAGTCGTTCTCTCGTTAAGTGTAAAAAGTAATTCTTGAAGTTAATGTAATTAAAAGCTTTAAAACCATGGATTGAATAAAGACGCTTTGATATTAACAGTGCTTGGCACAAAATGAAAATTTTAAAAGGTTTTTAAAAGTAAGTCAAATTCATTTAATAAATTTTAAAATGAAAATTGTTTATAAAGAATAGGCAAAAATTGCTAAGATAGAAAATAATACTACATTACTTCCTATTTTATTAGTTTGTTAATTTATGTAAAAAAAAATAACAACAAAAATAAGGTTTAACTAGAATTTAATGCATGCATCCATGCATGTCTCATGTGCATATTCTTAAATGCTTAAGCGACCTATAGTGGCACATAAAACTACAAAGACAGCTATTATTATTTTTTTATTATCATATAAACATTCAACATTTTTTTGTAAATTAAGGAGTAAGGTTTATGGCTTATGCAGACCAAAAAATGTGTATTAATTATTCCTTAAAAAAATCACCATAATATTTAATTCGAGACACAATTCTTATATAACTACTCTGTTTACTATAAATTGGAAAAAAACACCTGAACAAAAAATGTATTTTTACACCCTAGTTACCACAATAAAAATGTATTTTATGGATTTAAAACTACAGTAACCGGAGTAACTTACTAGGTATTTATTATCAATTTATAGTAGCCAAAGTATGGATCAAATTTTATTAATTTTTATATTGTTTTGAGAAATAGTAATAGATAGTGTTGAAAAACTAAATTTGAGTATGAATCAAGTTTTTTTTAATAAAACCACCCAAAATTTATACTTTTATCTTATTTAGCATTAAAAATATGGGCAACTTGGTACAGAGTGGCCTATAATTATTTTTTTAGCTTTTGGGGACATTTTTGATTAAATATTTTAATGTGGTTACTGAGCTAGAAATTTAAAGTCCACTTTATCGTATCCTTAATTGGCTATGATGGCGTTAAAATGCAACTATATGCAAATTAATGTTATTTTACGTCTGTCTTGTAACGCCATCATAGCCAACTAAGAATAAATTTAAAACTTAACCTAAAATCTGCAGTTTATTTTTATTTTTTCGTAAAATTGTTAATAAAAAAATTCCATATGGTGCGAACTTGGACACGCTGTATATGTGTTTCGTTTAAAATAAGCAAGTTAATACGCAATTTCGGTATAACCGAAAGTCTTAGAAACGTAAGATATTTGCCATATAAAGATCGATATTACCTTAACCTAGTGCCAGAATTTTAAAAAGTATATCTTTAGTAGTTTCCGAGATAGCATAGTAGGGTATTCGCTGGAATAGCTCTGTATATTATCAAACTACTGATGAAATATTTCATGTTAGGCAAAATTGTACCTGTTGTGAACTAAAACAATAATTAACGGTATTTAAAAATACTTGGTAAAGATGGGTCCAAATTTAATTCATTCTGAAAGCGATGCCGCCAAGTACACAAAAAATGATAAAATAATGAACAAACACTCTTTTGTGAACAATGATTTATTGCAGCAAAAAATATTTTACTCGATGAGTTTCAAGTACCACGCCACGTGCCACCGGTTTTATAGTAGGCAGAGGAGAAATAAGAGAATGTTTTGTAAGTAGGTGATACGTGTTTTAGCAATGTATTTTTTATTATTTATCTAAAAATATGTAATCAGGCTCTGTCCGAGGCTATGTGCATTCGAAAAGGTTTGTTTACTTTATCATTTTTTGTGTACTTGGCGGCATCGCTTTCAGAATGAATTATATATGGGCCCATCGTTATTTTGGGAGCAGAAGTCCATCACCGCTCTACTAATACCCACAAGCCGACATCCAAGCCTAACCCTGACCTGACCCAAAAATGTAAAATTATTTTGTTGTTGTCTTTAGTTAAAAATAAAATGGTATTGTTTTTTTACACAAATATTTAATACCATAGTAACAAATAAATCCGAAGTTTAAATAAACCATTTCTTTTTAATTTATTAAATATTTGTAATATTTCCTATTTTAAGCCTTTTTATTAAAAATATTAACTTTTTAGATTAAAAATTACTAATAAAACTTTATTTTATATAAATGTTGTGTTTTAAACCAATGCATTACATTATTTTAATTAAGTCTGTTTTTAATAGAAAATAAAATGTCTATAGTGTTTAAAAACGATTAAACATTTTTGTAAACACGATTGCTGTGAGGCGTTGCCAGGAAATAAGAATAGGTTTTTAAATTTTTTTCTTTTAAAAGTTTTTATAATGAAAAATGGCAACTTTTCGTTATAATGTAAAAATAACACTCTAAAGAATTGTTAACACAAGAATTGAAATAAGTAAATGATAAAAGATGTTTTAAAAATAAAGACCATTTAAATAAAGAAGAATCCTCAGGATAAAATTTACCAATTTAAAATTAGAACGTTTCATTCATTCTATTGTAACTTTCCACAAGAAGGAATAAAGTAAAAAGATTTGTACGTAAACTCGTCACGTATATATACAGGTTGTCCAAGAATATTGGGCAATCTCTCGGATTCATATAGAACACATAAAACTAATGTGACAAGTTTCTTTAAAATATTTTTAAAAGTCCCTATTTACAGAAATATTATTTGTCCTTAAAGAACGCCACTTGTTTTTTTTGCAACTTTTATAGTACTGGATATAATGAAATAATTTTTCAATATGGTAAAATCCAGATAGGACTTCCTAAAATGGTGTTTTTGTAAAACATTTGCCTTTATTAGTTCGCCAGGGCCGAATTAACCCTTACACAATAGTACTTATATTTTTTACACCCTGTATATAAAAGAAATAAAATTAGCATTTTTAATTATCTTTCACCTATAGCTTAAATAGGTACTTCTGTCCGATATCGATAAAGTAAAGTGTTTTTGAGAAAAACAACTTTTTGATTAGATAGACTTGTATTTAATTTTTTTTTGGTTCAACATAGATTCCTTCTTATTTTATGCATTCTTTAGCTTTAATTACACAGGCCTGCAAAGAATTTGTGATTAGACAATTTTAGATTTTTTAAAGTTAGTTTTGACGTAATAATAACCAAATCAATAGTCGTTTGTCTCTATGACGTACAGTTTTTTTTCTGTAAGATCATTGTATTTTTATAATAGTGATCGCCAGAAATGTTGAACCATACAAAAAAAATATTTTTGATTTCTCACAAAAAAAAATATTTTTGATAAAAATCTCCGCATACACCAAAACTCACAAAACACTGATCAAAATTTAAATAAACCATGGCGTATACGAGGTAGGTGCAAATTAACGAATATGACAGGAGAAAACTACCTATTTTTAAACTTGGAGAAAAAAATGGAAAACTTGTTTAGAATTAAAAGTTAATATAAAAGCAGAGCCTCCTATTAAAAAAAATGAAAAAACTTACTTTTGCTACTTAGCTCGTATAGAGATTAGATGGAATAAAATTAACTGGCGTTAGGGATCCTTACTGCCCTCTAATTTCGAAAAAATGTCAAAGCTTTGGTATTCTTAAAGCATTTAAGGAAGTGACAAATAAATTTGTAGGAAAACTACAGACCAAAATTATGTGACAATTGTGGGGAACATACTGGACAAATTTAAGGTTGCAATATGAGCAGAGAGGGAATAAAATTAACTTTTTACACGCACATTTGGACTATTTTCCTCCAAACCGTGGTGATGTTAGTGAAGATAAAGGTAAGCGCTTCCACCAGAACTTTGAAGAAATAAAGAAACGATATCAGGGGCGATGGAATAGCAAAATGATGGCGGACTATTATTGGATGTTGAAGACGGATATTTCTATGGCCAAGTATATGAAAAAAAACACCAAACGGAGCTTTTCGGGCAAAAGAGATTTTCTAAGAAGATTAAGGAGTAGCTCGTGCTTCTTTTGCTATATTTTTTGTTTAGTGTTGTAATCTGAATGTTTATTTTGTAAATATAATGTTAAAAAAATATACCCTTTATAATTATACAGGTTCAGTTAAATAACATAACACATAGGCAATGTGAGGAAAAAGACAATCTAACTAAGTCCCGGTACGTAAACATGCGTGAATAATAGTGCTTATTTTGTTATTCTATTGCCTGCCCATGAACCAAACAGCGTTGCTCACATTGTATATATATGCATTATTATTTACATAGATTTTCTGTTGACCAAAAACCTTAAAACCTTACGTGATAGAAAAAAACTAAAAACAGAGTTGGAATCAGGGACACCAAATTAACCAAGTTCAGTAGAGAAGATCAATTCTCATTCAATAAGGAGTAAAAATGCAGGCCTGTATTATAAAAGATTATGAGACCTTCCACAATGCTGCAATATTATTTTTAGTGTCGTAAAAATTAAAAAAAAATCTTTTCTGATAAGTTTTTTAGTACCACTTGCAACAGAATAACCTAATGTTTTTATATGAAAACATCTAAACAAAAACTTGTTTTTCTAGAAGAGACTTTGAATTATCGACATCCAACAGAAGTACCTTTTTTAAGCTAAGAATTTAGGCCACTCAATAATACTTAATTCATTTCTTTATTATACACGGTGTTAAAATAAAATAACACTATTCTGTAAGGGTTTGTTCCCCCGGCAAACTCATGAAGGCAAATGTTTTACAAGGATACAATTTTTAGAAGTCCTTACTGGTATTTATCATATTAAAAACATTATTTTATTATACCTAGTACAATAAAAGTTATTCAAGAAAAACCGTTTTCCGGTGGCGTCCTTTAAAGGCACGTATCTATGTAAAGAGGGACTTTGGAAAAATATTTTATAGGAACTGGTCACATTATTCTTATGTATTCTATATAAATTCGGGAGATTGCCCACATATTCCCAGACACCCTCTTGAATATTGTTGGTATAGTTAAAGCCATCAATAATTTATTTATTTACATTTTTAAAAACGCTGCAGATGTTTTTAAATAAATAACCTTAAACAATATTAATAATTTGGTTAATTACTTAATTTTTTTACGCAGTAACTGTCTTCGTTTCTACAACAACTTAAAAAGGAAATACTATGCAAAAATCAATACTGTCCTATATTTTATAGTTTTTTTTTAAATAGGGGTATATGTATATGAGCCAGGTATTTTTTAACAAGTAACTTTTTACTTTTGTTGAAAGTAACAATTCAGGGCAAATAGAATTTTTGCAAAGAACTTCTCAATTTATTAAAAACTGTAAGGTTTAACACTTTAAAATAAAACTTAGTGTTAAATTTTGATTTATTAATTTAATTATAAAAACAAATTATTAGGATCTTTTAAAAACGCTGTAAATCGGTTTTGATTCATACCCATAACAATAATGCGTCTTTATTTTTACGGAATATTTAAATATTGCAACACCTTCTTACAAAACAAACAATTATATCATTTTAGTCAAGGAGTTAGCGCTGGATTTTAAAAGGTATTTTATACTGATTAAAAACTCTATAAATAACTGTTTTCCCCTTATACATATATACAAGCTGTGAGCGTCAGCTGACCAAGTGGCAGTGGAGTTAGAGATGGCTGCGCGGTCTCGTGTTTTTATTAAATTAAATTGTTGGGTAGTTTAATCGTCACGTGCCAGTTAAATTCCACATAATCAGAAACCAGAAAATTTGTACTCTTTGGGTAACCTAACCTGCCAATGCCCTAACCTATATACAAAAAAATGGTTAAAATAAAAAATAATTTTCTACCTTTACAAATAATTTCTTATAGTTTACTGAGTTTTTCTTTTTCATGTTAAATCCCCAATTCTCTAGAATTTCAGCGAGCTTTAATACAGATGTTTGTTCTTCAATTTGGTATATTTTTCTTTTTTACAAAAAGCCAAAAAGTTAACTTGGATTTCTTGTTATTGGATGGAATTAAATTATCTACCTTAGCTTGTATTATTTTTTAAATATCTTTACCAAAGCGCAACATTTTTTTTGGTAATTATTTACAAACCAGACGCATCCCCGATTTGAATGAAATTTGGTATACGGGTTTTTTTGGGCGTTACAATACAAATTCTTTATTTCAAAACCTTTATTATAATACATATTTAACCAAACATACCTATGCTACATTCCAAAGTTAATTATAAGAAATATACAGAGTGTTAAAGTTATTATTATTGTTATTTTATAATATTTTATTAGTTTTATTACGTTTTGAATATTGTAATAAAACTCGGGGCTTTTTAACATAAACTTCTCACATTCAATATTAAGTTTTTGTGCACTCAAAATATGATAAAATACAGGTATTCTAATCATGTGATGCATCATGTTAAGTAACAACATTAACACATACTAATAATTATAACATCTAAACTACCAAATTTGGTAAATTTAGTGTTTTTTAAACTTTTATTTGTTTCCTGGGTTTTTAGGACCTCTCGTAACTTAAAATTAAATTTCACAAAAAGTTGCAGATAGTTGCAGATAATTAATACAAAAATATTTTTTCACTCGTCCACAAGTATAATGACTCCAAAAACAGAAATATGGTATTCGATGTATTTTTAAAAATACTTATCCAATCTTAAACTTTGTTTGCTTCTAAGCTTATTGCAAGACAGATTTTAAAAAGATATATAATTTCATAAACAAAAATCGTACTTATAAAAACATTATTTTTTTCTGATATACAAACCTTACAGATTTTTTTATACTAATTTTAGTTAAACTTTAAACTTGAGAAAAAGAAATTAAATGGCAAGGCAATTTTCTGCATTAAAACAAGGATCACATAATTAAAAAGCTGCATATTTTTATATTAGCAAAGCAAAAAAAGAAACGAGTGTTATTATTATTATGATATTTTAAGTTATTATAAAAATATTGATTTCAGCATTTTTGTCCCCACTGTGCGTCGTTTCAAGGGCTTGGGGAATAATTTGCTTATGATTTAGAGCTTGTCAATTTTTTGGCATCAAAGGAGCACGCAAACAGGTTGGTTAGTTTGGATGGATTTTTGGCGAATTGTTGGACGCGACTTAAGAAATTTTTGGTGTAAACCAACAATTGAGGCATTCTCCTAAAAAGGGGTCCATTGGTCGATAGGCCTTAAATCCTAAAATTTTTGTAGCGATTTGGCAACGCTGTGGGTTGTTGTTGACGTTTTTCTGACATCCCTTCAATATAAAATGATGTGTTTACAAAATTTTACTTGGCTTTTCCTTGAAACCAACATTTTGTCTACTATGGGCCTTTATTCCGAAGAATGCCTCAATTCATTTTTATTATCATAGTTATAAAATTTGGTACATTTAGCAATTATTCAATGCCCTAAAAAAATAATAGTAATTAGTTATGTCAGTTATCCCTTGTCCCATGAGAACAATGGCTAATATAATTTTAAGTAATAATTATAACAAAACTAAATAAAAGTGTTGATAAAATTACATTATCTGTAAACATTAAAAATAAATAATAGAAAAAATGTGGATTGACGGCGATTCGGACTTACCGGAAGTGATCGGTACGCATGTAAAAAACGACGACGCCACGGGCCATAATATGCCATATTATTATACTGTTATACTGCTTAAGCAAGCAGTTTTGGTACATCCGTAAGTAATAGAATAACAAAACAAGCACTATTAGTCACGCATGTTTACATGCCGTTATTTAGTTTGATTGTCTCTTTTCCTCACATTGCCTATGTGTTAAGTTATTTAGCTTAACCTATATAAAACAGAGGTATATAATAAACTGCGGTTGGGGAAAACCGGAGAAATTGAGGACACAAGAGGAAACAATCGGTGTACTCAAGTTGCTAGACGAACCCAGATAAAACAGATTAGGATGGTTGAATTGCTTGACGGACATAGTTGAGTTGCTACACGGGGACATGGTTAAGGTCCTAGACACAACCCAGACGTGACCTCACTGTCGTTGATAATATTTTTAAAAGATTGTATATAAAAACGGTATTTAAAACAGTTTTAGGGAATTACATATGGTTAGTTCTGGAAAGCAAATCCTTTTTTTTTTTAATTCCTTAATTAAAACCAAGACTACTACACACTTACGAATGCTTAGTTATGGTAAGCACGTATTTTTTAAATTTCTTAATGAAACCCAAGACTACAATTATAATAATACATTTTTAAAATCTGTCCGTTATTTATTAAAAAGAGGGACTTTATTGCAAAATAAATCAAAACAGAAAAAATTATATAAGCATTCGTTTTACAACATATTTTATTAGGTAATTATTTTCCATTAAAGTCAGTAACTTTATTTTTTCTTAATGTTTTTATTTAAGATAAATCAAAATCACTTTTTGTTAAATAAAAGTTATACAGTTAAGTTTGAAAATATTATAATCTTTCTAAAAAATTAAAGCATAATAAAAAAAAGTGTTTTATCTTTAAAAATTCTAAATTCACGTTTTTCAAACTTATAAATATTTTTTGTAAAAGTGTTTTTTTACTTTTTTAAAATTTAAAATTTAAAATAAATATTGTTGTGATTTAGTGGCAGTAAGCAGGCGAATTTAATAGTCACGTACACGATTTAGTTATGAATACATTTATTTAAGCAAACCTACATAACATGAATACACAAAGACTTACTCTATATCTGTATAGAAAATCTTAAACCTACTTTCGTCATAAGTCAATTTAGCATATTTAAGCTTGTAATATGATCAGTTAGTTTGCGTTCGGTTTTTCATGGAACCTCAACTTTACTGGGTCATAAATAAATATAGAGTATTTCAACAAATATTTAAAAAAAACTGTCTTTTTCCCGTTGATTACTCTCAACGATTTCTCGTTAAAGCTTTCATTTTATTGATATCTTTTTTATTAAAGTCTTACATATACAAAAAAATTGTCTCGATATCTTCTACTAGTTTTGTTCTTTTTATCATTTAATTTTTTCCGAATCTACTTTTCAGTTATCTATTTTTTTATACCTATATTTTTTATTTTTAAATTTATTAAAACTAAAGAAAATATACCTTTGTCTGGGCAATCTTTGACAACTTCTTCTTTTTTCTCACTGACTGGACTGGTATAGACTGAGCGATATAGAGAGAGGTGGCCGTTTGGAAATTTGAAACCCTAAGAAATACAAAGTCAGTTAAATTATAGCAAAGTTGCATAACAATAAATTTCTTTAAAATTTAGAAGTTTGTAGAAAACTCTCATGGTGTTTTCCCATTTTAAAATAGTTTTAAGTTTTACTAAAAGACCATGTTAAAACAAAGGACTGGGACAAGTTTACGCACTGATATAAAAACTGGCTATGAACAAAACAATTTAATCTAAAACGCCAATCTTAGTTGTTGCTTTTTAAAATTTAAAATTCCTAAAAAAACTGAAAGTTTTTTGCCAAATCTGGAAATGCGTAATACACCAAGTGGCTATTCCGCCAATCAACCTGAATTTGAAACCGACTTTTGTACCTCTTACATTTTTCAAATTTTCAATGGTCACCCTTGACACCCTGTACTTGTCTGCCATGCTTGAATTTTCCACCCCTTAAATGTGGTGCCAGTGGCTTACCTCCCCGTACTAGATCCGGGGCTGTTTTCGAGATCTTCAGTCACAAGCTATTTTCTCGGCCAAACGACTACTTCGGAGCAGGCCACCTCTGTTTCTGTGGTAAACGACTCTTTTGAAGATAAGTGCGTAATCGCCGGTAGTGTTAGTTAGAGTTGGGCTTAACGGTGATTTTTTTATATTGGTGATCGCTGCTACTGCTACCTAAAAGTAGCTGCTACTGAAAACTGCGATTTTATCACTCTTTACTAAAAATAAGCAATTTTTTACTGCAATAACAAAATACTTGTTGTGAATAGATTAACATTAATTTATAACCTTTTCATAGGACAAATTAAAGGCGTAGTATCAGTAATTATTGATATTTTGAAAAAAAAAAAAGAATAAGAACTAAAATTAGCAAAATCATAAACATAATTATTACAGTGAACAAATAAACAGCATGTAAAAATGGCACCAAAAATAACTTAATAAAAATACATGAAAATAATGAAACAAGTATAAATTAAAATAAATTCTTAACAAAAGTTTACAAAAAATAAAAAGCGCTAAATATTTTAACAAAAAATACATCCTTGGTTGCTAGCTGAGAAACTACGTAAAATATATAAAAACCAAAACAAGAACACAGTTTGACGTAAACTAGAATAAAAAAAGGGTATCAAAAATAAAGAATTACTCTGAATTAACAGTTTAAATTTAATAACAATAATTTGTTTGCTTTAGAAGAGGAAAGTCGCGTTCTTCTCTCATTAATAACGAGACTGCCCTTAGAAAACAATCGTTCATAAGGAACAGTTGTTGCAACCATGCACAACCTTTAGCTAATTTATCTAAATGTGGATACAAATTCTGATTTTGTCTCCACCATAATAGAGGATCCTCTTTTCTTGAAATTATAGTGTCATTGCAATACCTATCAACCTCCAGAATAGCCTAAGTTGTTGAAGTTCCTTTTGGGATCAGATCAGCAATTTTGTTATCAAACTCGGCCCAATATGAGAGTTCGTTCTCGTTACTCTGACCCGAAATTTGATTGGAACCCGTATGTGGATCAACACTGTTTTTAGTTGCTTCAGCGGCCTTTACATTTATAATTGCCGTCACTAAATTAGATATTTCTTTTTTAATTTCTTTAGCGCTTTCCTTATTAGTAAAAACGTACGACTTAAAACGGGGGTCCAAAAACGTGCAGGTTCCAATGGTTTTTCTTTTTCAAGGTTGTAAAAGCGCTCTTCAAATACGTTAATTAGGTCGTTGGCAAAATCTTTAGAGTTGTTACACTTTTGAAGTTCAACGGCTTTTCTTGTCACTGCCATCAGTCCTTTTGCAATACCAATTATTACACTGCCCGTTAAGTATTTGTCATTACTGACTTCCTTAGTGGGTGGCTTCATCAAAAGGTTTTAGAAGAACACACAATTCATCGCAGACCTTCCAATCATCATTAGATAACGGTAATATGTTGGGTCCATTTAAATTTGCAAGTGTACTTCTGACAGCCTCTTGAATACTTACAATTCTTTGCAACATGTGAAAAGTTAAGTTCCAGCGCGTCTCAATGTCTTGGATTAACCGCAACGGATTGACGCTGCCTAGTTGTCTTTGGCATTTTAATAGTTTTTTGTTGCTTGAGGACTTCTTTTAAAATGTCCAACAATTGATTCAATTTTTTGAATCAAGTTTTCTTTAGATTTAAGAGCAGCGCGAACAATTAGAATTATTTTATGGGCAAAACATCCAAAATCTTTCCACTGAAGTTCTTTTGTCAATGCGTTAGTCACGTTAGACGTATTGTCCGTGACAACTATAAAAATTTTATCGGACAAATCCCATTCTTCCACAGTTCGTTTTATTTCCGAGGCAATATTAGCAGCCGTGTGTTCACCGACAAATTGTGCGCATTTTAATAATCTTAAGCACATCGTAAAATTATCGTTTATAAAATGGGCCGTTATACCCATATAAATTTCATTGGAGGCAGAGGTCCAATGGTCCATTGTTAAACATACTTTTTAAATACTTTTCATTTCTTCCTTTGTACTTAGGTAACACCGTTGGTACATTTTGTCCGGTAATGAATTGGACAAATATTTTTGCCCTGGCAAATTATAATCTGGAGCGATTCCGGCCACAAATGTACGAAAACCTTTGTTCTCTACCATTGAAAAAGGTTGATAATCTTTAATAAAAAGCCCCATTAGGAGCTCATCATAGTGCTTTTTGACAGTTGGTGTGATTTTTTTCTTAGGAACGAAGCAACACTTTGTTGCGTTTGTGGCTTTTTAAAACAGCTGGTGCTGGATGAAGAAGCTCCCTCGGCAACCGTAGCAGTATTTTTGGTCATTTGGGATGATATGGCAAAGTTTGCATTATGATTTGCATTACTCGGACCGGCTGTTTCACAAATAGCTGTTGCAGATGAACTTCACTATCCATCCGCATCCGATTCACACCCACTTTTACTCGATGGAGAAATAACAACCGTTGGGTATTTTACTGTTAAATGCTTTTTAAATTGGTAACTGATGTTTTGTAACTTAATTTCTGATAGCAGTAGCGACATTTTGCCAATTTATTTTCATCACCCTCGTTAAAATGTAACCATAGTTCACTTATAATTTGTCTTCGTTTATTTAAAGTAGCCATTGCTGTAAAAATACAACTACTAGAAACTTAAATTGAAAACAAACAAAATAGTATGTAATACCTACCATTATTTAAACAAAATCAGAGCCCTAAAGTTATTAAAACACTTAACAACACGTCGGTTATATTATTTTAATATTTTTAGGTAAGTATCAGGGAAAGCCGCAACAAACTACCCTCTAAACAGTAAGTAGTCCAGTATATCCGCAATCCGATAGATGGTGCTTGTGGTATCGCATGCATATTAGTCAAGATCCAAATTAGAAACGACCTTTAAAATTATGGTGAATTATGATTGATTAAAAATATTCTGAAATTTTTTTATACCTATATACAACTTGTATATTTTTTTATTGTACATGATTGTACTAATATATTACTTTTTTTTTAGTATTTGTACAGAAAGTCGCTGCAACTTCAATTTTGCCAAGTTTTTTAAGGCGCTAATCAAGACTGTGAAAGAATTATTTGAGACGATTCATTTCGACAATACCTTATTTTCACAATAATATTATTTTTCCTTCGTTTTAGACAAAATTCTGAATATAAAACTAAATATTTGATAAACACCTTTTACCTTTTTTCATCCAATTATAAATATAATATAAACTAACCCCTAACCAACGCTACCATGTATACACCGTGTCTACATGGTGGCGTTTGTTAGGTTGTGTTTGTTTATTAATGAGATTCGCAATCGCAATCACTGTCAGGAAGGCAGTGATCGCAGTCGCCGTTTAAAGCGTATTGTTACTTGTTACGGTCAGCGCCAGAGTGAACAGGAACCGCTAATATTATAAAGTAATATTTTTACTGCCTTCGCCTGGCCCAAGTAGCAGCTACCAAAATGATTTGTCAGTAACCGGTGATTGGTAGCAGCGACTGCGATCGCAGTCACACCTCTTGTGTTAGTTTAGGGGTGCTACACGTACAGAACATCGATGACAAAATTCTTTCCAAGTCAAAACTAATAAGCGGTTATTTTTGTTTAAAAAATTATTACACATTTTATATATATTTACTTTACAAATGTGAAATTTGCCATGATATACGAAACCTCTGATAAAAACAAGAGCATATTTTGACAGGGTGTGTACCTGTTATTAACGATGCAGTAAAAGGGTATATTCTGAAGCAGGGGTCACCAACTGGCGGACCGCGGTCCGGATCCGGACAGCCAACCTAGTTTGTACGGACCTTGTTGAAACGCTCTTTTATCAATTTTAGGCGATTAAGCAATTGTCTAGGGTTTTAACCGCGCTAATAATTGGTGACAACATTGACGTATAATACATAATTAAACGTCAACACAATGCATTGGTAAATACAGTTTTATAACTGGTTAATCGCCTAAAATTGATGTTTGTAGTCGACTGCCTACGAAAGCAAGATCGTCAGTCATTGCGGTGTAAGGCAAATGAAGGCAAGCCATTCCCTACCTCTTTCACGGGGTCTTTTTGTCTTTCGGACCGCGAAAGTTATTTTTAAAAACGGACCCCTAATGAAAGTAGTTAGGGACCTCTGGTCTAAAGCAATACTTATTGTAATTTAAATTGTAAACTAAAATAATACCAATTTATTAAGGAAAAGAGTACAAATTAAATAAAATACAATAAAGGCATATCTTTAGTTTTTTTTTTAAGTAACATTTGTGATATTTTTGATTACTTTTCTGACTACGGCTAGTGCCGAGGAATAATTTTTAAAATCATAATAAAAACTTACTTAAGATACTACATACTGTCCATAATTAAGGTTTACAAACAAATTTAGTTTTTTTTTAAAAGTCTTTCTAAATAAAACTTTTTGCTTGTAAAAAAATATGATTTATAAACAGAAAATGTTCACTTTTTTCTAAGAGTCAACTGCCTGTAATTGTAATTTTTACCTTAAATTTTAATTTACTATTTTTTTAAACATTTTAACCGATTATTACCCAACTTAGGTTTTTTCTTGTGAAACACCCTGTATATTGTAATTAATGTTTAAAAGGTTTTCTTAGGGCTTTTTAAATAAATATATACAGGTTAAGAAAATAGGTATTGGGATATCGGCCAGCCATGCAACAAAGAAGGGATGTATGTGACAATGCAATCCAATCAGAAATGTTTACATGCAGGTATTTACGTTAAATTGTCTCTTTTTCTTACATTGCCTATGTGTTATATTATTTAGCTGATTCTGTATATATGATTTATTTCAAATTTATTTTGATTAGTTCAAAAACTAACCAAAGTAAAAAATCACAATATAAGTTTAAACCAAAATGTTTTATGCACTTGGTTAAAATATTTAAAAAAATACTGCATATCGTCGTATGGCACCAAACACTCAAGTCAAAAATATTAGTTCCTGAAAAAATTAAAAATTAAATTCGATAACTTTTATACAAAAATTATTTTATTGTTTTAAGTCTCTGAAGAAAAAATATATTGTTAAAAAATGTTAGATATGTATCATAAAATTATTTTAATAAATAAAATGTAACAATTAAAAAGTGACATACTGAGTTTTTAAAGCTTAAGTAAATTAATTAAATAAGCTTAAAAAATATTAGTTGATTTTTAATAAAATGTTTAGTTGGGGCAGTTAACACAGAAAAAATATTTATTTAAAAATATTATTTTGTTTTTTTTGTCATGGCCTTCTAAACAAATAATGCAAATTTATAGAAAATGCTTATTTTTAGTTAAATTCAAAATTAGAAATACATACTAGTATATATTTTTGGAAGCCGGAAATAAGCTTAATTAATATAAATAATAATATACAGGGTATTCCATAAAAAAACAGATTTTCTCAAAAACTACCGAATATAGAAAACAACCATTTACACCATAATATTCTACAGAAAAAAACTACACAATTAACCTATTTAAAGTTTTTTTATAACTTTAATAGCAAATAAGATTAAAAAAGTTATAAAAATAGGCCAAATCAAAAAATCACCCTAAAGCTCCGAGATTGATCGCAAAAAGATATAAACTGTTTTTACTTCGGTTGTTTTTTCAAAAAAAGAGATCGAGAGTCCTATATTAAAATTTTGATATTCCTTACGGTTTTTGAGATACCCCATAAAACCATCGAAAATCAAATACCCTTTTTTTATTTTAAAGTAAATAGGGCCTTATGTTTAAACTTTCCTGTATTAAAAAAAATAATAATATAGCCATTTCGTGTATTTTTTCCCAAAAATTCAAGAATCTTACTAGGAAAAACATTTAAAACAAAAACCAAAGAGGATACAGCACAAGTAACATATTTTTTAATTGGAATAGCACGTATATTTTTACATTAATGGATAGAAATTTTTACAAGAAAATCGGTGATATAGTGCTAACTGGATTTATTTCTTGCGGTTCTGATGCAATTGTTGTAAAACTGCATAATACTTTAAGGATAGTTTCACCTAAAAAACCTGGCAGTTAAAGGTGTTTATGTGTCAAAGTCAAGAATTTTAAAAATACGTTTATTACTTTTCGGAGTAGTTTTATAATGAGGTTTTCATCACAAGAAAAGCTTCAAATTATATTTTATGCTAAAAATGATGTTTTATATCTATTTCTAAAACAAGCATCAAAAATACAATAAACGAAATAAAAATAAAATACAATATGACGTAAAATATGTAATAAAACACTTAGAAAAAAAGAAATTAGAATATTACTAATAATTTATATGTTCTGGTTAGACTGTTTCTTCTTCCACTGTTTTTAAAACATGATCTATAACCCGTCCTAAGCCTTTCTAAGCTTGGTTTTTGGTAATAAAAGAAAATATTTATGTTTAAAATATAAAACCTAAACTTTTTAAAATATGTCTTAAAATATCCCAATTTTTCATTTCTTGTTTTAAATCTACAAAAATCATTGCACTTTTCCTGTCCTTTATTTTTTACAATATTTTCGGTTAATCATAAAATATATTGGTAATTCTTTTTATTTGCATATTTCCAGGACTTAGGCACAAACATATATTTGAAAAAAAAAAAGAAAATTATTCGCAATAGAAAGCATTGGATCTGACAAATTTTGGTTATAAATATGAGTCAGGAGTTTTATTACCTTAAGTCATAAGACTTAAAACCAAATGACCTTATAAAACCATGCACCTTTAAAAAATATTATGTAATACAGAGGCATGTAACGGCAAAAAATTTGTTATTTGTATCTCATTATGTGGTTGTAATTTTATACTACATAAAGGGTGGGCCAAATTCGACGCTTTTGCAATGACAATTTTTTTAAATAATTTAACAATGCATATGTAAGGGCAATAATTATTTTTATGTGTTCAGGTAAATAAAATATGCCCATGGAAACCAAATGCAAGCTTTCTGCTAAAAGGCGTAAATTTAAATTGGGTTTGTTTTTCATGGCCATATTTTTCTTTCTTGTATACAAACAAATAAATGTTGTTTGATACATTAAAAATAAACATTCTTATTTGATCCCGATCAAAAAGTTTCTAGGGTAACACATCAACCGAACAAATTAGTTTTCTATGAAAATAGAATTATTTTTACCCTTATTTGCGTTATTACATTATTAGAAAAAATAGTTACCGGCTCTTGCAGTAAATAATATGAAAAGTTATAAAAACATAGTTTAAAGTAAAACAATATTACTTCTTTCACGGCCTACTTTTTAAGTAATAAATAAAAAAATTTGCAATACCTTAGAAACGGCTAAAAGAAATATAAAATATAATAAATTTTTTAAAATGTCATTTAAATAGTGAAAAAATATGCAGAGTGTTCTATTAAAAAATTCTAAAAATGAATTAATAAGTCATTACAAATTATCTTAAAATTTAAAATTGTCAAATCGCTTACTCTACAATTGTTACAAAAAGTTCGAGGATTACATAAAAACATATCATGTAAAAATTTTCATATTGTCATACATTATTATTTACATGTTAAAGTTAGGTCCAATTGCTTATTTAAATTGTTTAAATCAGGGCTGTCCAAAGTACATACCTTCGCAGGCCAATTAAATTTACCACAAAAGCTTGACGGCCGCAGAAAAAAATCTTTTAATTTGAAGTAAAATTAAATACAGGGTAATAATTTCTTTAAATGTTTATTGGTTTTTCGTTAATTTATCTTTAACAATCACATTGATATCAACATCAGTTGTTGCCGGACCCATTGCATAAAGAAGTGACTTATCTGACAGTAAAGATCTCTACCTACTTAGATTTTATAAAGATCAGGGTTAAATACGCACTTTCACATAAATAAGTGCTGCCTATCATCGATCCCATTTTTAAGCCAAAATTTGTTAATTTGGGTAGACGATCGAAAAGGATCTTAAAATACTTGCACTTGTAAGCAAATGCTAGACTTTATTCATAAGTTTGAAGTAAATCCTTCTATACCTTAAACTAATAGGCAAAAGCATTTGTTTCTTTTTATTCATATGGCCCATTTGTCTTGCCAGCACGCATTTAGGTACCTTATACACAATACAATTTTGTATATGTAAATGTGACCTGTTAACTGTTAATAAATAAAAAGGGTGATTTAAAAATCGATTACAAAACCTAAGGCGACGATTCTACATGATAAAATTTTGTTACAGCTTCATATAATTTATTTTTATAAATATCATTGGTTTTCAAATGACAATCTCTTAAAGGTCATTTTATATTGCTGGTTTTTAAATTATTTGCTTAAGAAAAAGCCAGTATGAGTCATGTCTGGAGAAGACTAAGCATAGTCATCATTTTAGCTGATTATATGTCGCTACTTCTCTCTTTTTCTACATGGATAATATAACCGTTCTTTTGTCATAACTTTTAAAGTTTTAAACTTACTCCATTTTTAGGCGAGTTTTCCAAAAGATCAATGCAAAGTCTTTAAAAAAGGTTCTCTTTACTTAATTTGAAAAATCCATTCTTGAAAATGAAGTCCTAAATTTATGTATTTTTTTACGTCTAAATGGTATAACAATAAAATAATAAAAATTAATATCCCTAAGTACACAGCTATTTAAAAAAATATTGCGACCTTGATGAACAATGAAAATTTCCATTATTAATAAATAAATTAAATGTACATACAAAATAGGCCTACTTTTCACAAAAGGGGTGACCTATTACTTAAACGTTGTCTAATTATTGCAAACTTGACATCGGAAATAAAAAAATACATGACCTTTGGTGACAAAAAGTTATTCACATAAAATTATACGTAAATAGTGTTTGTTTGTATGTATAACAAAGAGCTATAAATTTGTCTAGTTTAACCTTCACAGCTTTGTTAAATATTTAATTGAAATATACTACAATGGTGAGTGCTAGTAATTTTTACAATGAAAATAATAAAAAAATTCTATATAGCGATCGCAAAAATAAATATAAAAAGGTGCAAGATAAATATAAATATACAGGGTGTTTTTTAATTTTGGTAAAAAAATAAAAGCGTGTCAATAAGCTTATATTATAAGAGAAAATTAGAAAGAGCGCTAAACTTTTTTGAAAAAATTCTGGTTTTTATTAATATCTTAAATATTACTTAACTAATTTGGATAAAATTTGGCAGTAGCATTTACTGCATTAAATATTTAATTTAGCGTTACCTCAAATAATTTTTTTAAGTCCAGGGGCGTCTCTAGCGGCATTTAAATGGATAATTCTGACAAAAATATACGACACTGACTACAGCCTTTAAGGGTTTTGATTTTTTTAACTTGCATAGTTTTAGAGAAAAAAAATTAAATCTACTTGGTTGCAAATTTTTAGACCACACACTTTCATTTTTATGAAAGCTAAGCAAGAAAAAATTTAAGAGACAAAACTTTTTATTTTAATTTGCTCAATTTGAAGAAAAATTAAATTTGCACAATGGGTAGTGACGTACATTTTTTGGTTAGAAACATAGGTTTAGATACTACTTGGGGTGGCACTAGACTTATAAAAGCTTAGAAATCTTTGGGGTAAGCCCCTTGTCACTGCTGTAACTTACGCTGCGAAATAATGGGCCCCTATTGTTTTTTCGCATTCAGGAATCACCCTGTAAAGTTAGGTATTTTAATCTTATCTGTTTAAGTTTGATATTTTTTAATTAATTTCTGGTAAAAAATATTATTACATTTTACCTTATAATTTTAACAATAGTGACTATTTAAAAACATATATTTTATTTTTAAGTAATTTTAATATTAAATAAATATTAAAAATTGGAAAACATTTATACAAACGTTTAATTACCGTTTTTTTAAATTATAGGTACTTGTTCTCCTTGATAATTGCTTTATTATTTTAGTTTTTGGTGTCCTGGCAAATCAAAAGGGTTTTTCTTAATTATCAATTTTGTTAAGTAATTATAAAAAATGTTTTTTTTACTATAATATACCAATAAGTTAGGGCTAGTTTTTTTAAGTCACTAAATACTAAACTATAACAAATAACAAGGTAACAATTTAATACCTCTATTATATAAATTAAATAATAATAAAGGTTATATGGGATTTCTGCAAACTGTATCACGAAATTATCAAAAATTAATTACCTGCGTCCAAAAATAAATAGTATAAATTTTATAAATAATGTTATTTTGTGTTTATTTCTAGTGGAGTTTTGTAATAAAAACAAACATGGCTTATTATGTATTAGTTCTATTTTTAGTGTATTGTTGTTTAAGTAAGTGAAAATGTTGTTGGGTGAATTTTTGTAAATAATTATTTTTACTGTAACTATACTTTGGGCGCTTCCAATAAAAAATAAACCTAAACAAAAAATGTATGATATTGGTTTAAAAAGTCAGTACCAATACCCAGTTATTTACTAAATATTTTCCTGAATATAAAATGACCAAATTATAGTTATATTTTTTAAGTTGGGTAACTATTAGTTATTTTTTTTCGTAATGTACTTTACAAGTTTTTTAAAAATAGATTTATTTAATTTATAAATAAAAATATTTTTGCGAACAAAAACAAAATAGTATTAGCTATACTCATTTCTTTGTCATGTACAAACCAGAGTAACTGTTGTAAATAAAGCAAAAATGTAATAAATGTTCTTATTTAAGTATTTATTTTTGTTTTATATATTTTATTTGATTTACCATATAAAATTAATAGAACAAAACTTTTTTACCTTACGAAAATTTATTACCCTTTTATACCATCTTTCCTTTGTAGTTCTAAAAATATTTTAAATTAGCACGATAGATGGTTAATGATCAGACTTAAAAACCAAAAAAAAACCGTAATCATATTGTTTTTTGGTACTACTTACAACTACCACAGCATGCCTGTAAATTAATAAAAATCTAAATTTTGGAATACTTAGGTTAAAAAGTAATATTTGTAAAGATTGGCATTGTTTTGTATAGAAATTAATTAAGATTTTAAAAACAATAATATTTAGAAAAATAAACTTACTACACTATACCACGTAAAAAGTTTTATAAGAATTCTTTTTTATCTGTTTGCCAAATGTCATGTTACAACTGAAGTAAAAGGGGAACCTAGTAATTTGATATTTATAATATTGCCATGTATCTCAAAAACAAAGAGAATTTTAATAATTTTATTTACGGTCTCTTTTGTTATTCAAAATTATACATTTATCATACGATCGCCAGAAAATTCATACAGGGTGCCATTAAAAGGTAAGGGCAAAAAGGCTTTAACAAACTTCTGAAGCTAAAATATTAAGATTTAACCAAATTTACCTTGGCTTAAAAGTGGCAATATTGAAAATACTGAATGTCAGAAATTTAATTTGGTTTTGTTTTTATAAATAATAAAATTTTATTAATAATTTGTGTATTGTTTCCATATTTGGCAATTAAGGGTTCTATGGTGTAAAAATAAGAATCTTTTAATTTTATTGTAAACCTTATGTGTTGTATCTTGCACACATGTGAAACGAACAAACTTTTTAAAATACGCTGTATTTAACTTTTGGATAAAAATTTTAATTTTTCTAAAGAATTATTTGAAAAAGGTAAAAAACCACTATACGTATAATCTGACCCAAACTATATAGGATATTTCATAATATGAGGCCGATCTTTAAGAATGTGAATCCGTAGGTCCTAAAATTTTAGATACAGGGTGATAAAGTAAAACAAACATTTTTACTACCCTTTATCTTAATAGTTAGGACATTTAGAACATAGGTTTATTTAAGCTTTTTTTCTTTATATTACTTAAGGATTTACGCTTTTAAAGATCAATATCTCATTGTAAAACCATTTCTATAGTTTTGATCTAGCCAAACCAAAACTGATTTTTTTGTATATTTAGATTTTTTAAAAACAATTGCTCAAATGAACTTTTCTAACGTATAAATAATGACTGATGATGTTTTTAATCTGTGCAAATACTGAGGATGGCGCCCTCTAGAGTCACAGTACAATAAAATTAAGAAGATATTTTAACCTTTTACCTAACAAAAACCACTCGAATCAAATATAGTGACAACACACCAATTATTACCAAAATTTTTTATGAAAAACTCAAACCAAATTACATTTTTAACATTTTGTACCTCCGAAATCATCTACTTTTGGACTGAGGTGGGTTGGATAAGATAGTTACATTTTAGCATAATGAGTTTGTGGTAGGATTTTTCGCACATTTTAAAGCATGTATATTTCTAATGTGCCTGCAATCAAAATAAGAACGATAAGGAGTATGACGGAGTACACGTATTGATGATAGGAGTAATTTAAAAGAATTAGTACATGTATTACTTATGTGGTTTTGAGACCTTTTATTACTGACATTTTTGGCCGTTGTGATATATAGTAAATTCGTAATAAACACTTTTGTACTTAGTCTTTTATGTCTTTAAACATAGATATATTGAATCAGCTATTTTAAAGGGATAATTGCCAGTAATGCAATTACCAAAGAAGACTATTAGTCACATATGTTTACAAGCCGGTAACCGTGTCAAACTGTCTCTTTTCCATGCATTGCCTATTAGTATAATTGATTAGATGTCGTAAAAAATATAGTATGCAAGTCACACGGAGTACTCATTCACCACTTGTATGACTTACAGCACTTGCCTACAGCTCGAGCTGCAAAAGTCAAATTCGTAAAAATAAGTAACATTTCTTGCTCGTCATACAATATACTGTATATAATCCTAAAAAGTTTTTTTTTCATGATAAATATCTTGTATAATCAAAATTTTCCCATTACTTTTTTCAATGGACGACTTAGGTAACTTACATAAGATTCTGCTAGATCTTAAAAACAAAATGCTTTAGTTAACTGAAAAAATCCTTACTTTACCTTTTTTGTTTTAGAGTGTGTTTTCGGTCAAGCTCAAACTCGTCCATTTAGCTGTGTTACACCGACTCTTTGCAGAGATGGGGGAGCGGGGGAAATATTATAGATCCTCGAATACAATCTGGTAATGGAGTTTCGGCTCCTGTCTTTCCCAACACTGCCCCGGGGACTCTTTTTCCCGGACAGGGTACTTCAGGTAGCTTGTTTCCTATTTCAGGAGCTGGTTCTCTACAAAATGTACGTATTTGGCCTCACAAAGTAGCCTACTGCTAAAAGATTATTTAGTATTAACAGATTATGCTTCTGTCGTATTCTATTTTACGGAAGAAACACAAGTCTGAGATGTTGCCTTTACAAACATTTTTAATATGTCTATCTCTTATAGTCTTAAAAATATGGCTATCCAAATCTAAAAAATAGTAGATATTTATACTGTCTATTTTATCTTTGACTCTAAACTTAGTGCTTATAGCTTAGAGCTGAATATATAATGAAAATTTAACATAATTTTCAGATTTGAAGGGCCATATTTTTTAACTATAGAATATAGACATTTCAAATGTAGTAATCTCTTGGAGCTGTTTTAAAAGTTATTTATTGGTGATGTAATGTACAGAGTGTTTTATTTAAAAATGCCGGTTAACTTTTAAATTCCCGAGGATGGCCACAATCCAATCTTAATTTAAAATTTGACAGTAAATAACTCTTAAAGGAGTGACTTAATTAAAAATTCGTAAGAGAACTTTTTTGTAAAGCGTTACATTTACCAGAATATGCGATAACTAGAGTTTTTCATTTTTTATTCTTTTGCTGTCTGAAAAAAAAAAAGAATAAAATAAAAAGTCTAAAAATCACATGTTATTTAAATGGGGAAAGCAACATGATTTGAGCACGGTTTAAATAAGGAATTAAGAGCATCTTCACATTGGATATATTATTTTTTGTTTCAGGCTAAAAACCAAAAGTTCATAGAGCGATCGCTAAAAAAAATCGATTTGGGAAATATCGGACACCTTAATGTATTAACGTTACCTTAGTCGAAAAGATTATCGCGAGATGTAGGGTGTCAAAGTTTTTATTTTATTTTGGTTATCTTTAAATATTTTATTTATTTTTGTTTTCTTTTTTAACCAAATTTGATGAAAAGCGTTTTATTAAACTAAAGGATTAAAAGCTACTTATATTTTTGCTTTTAAATGTAGAGGGAGCCACTTGCAATCCCTTGATTTTGTTCAAAGTGTCATTACTTTTTTTGCCTCGATATGTCAGAATTCAAGTGGATAATAATTTTTATTCTTCCATATTTTTTGCACAAAAAGTATGCTTAATAAATATCGCTACGAGAAACCGATTCCAAAATAGTTTAATGGAGATATAATATACAGGGTGCGTTTATAAAAATCTATACTTTTTTCTCCTACCCTGTATATTATCACCAATATTTCCAATAATTAAATCCCTGAAAGAGCTTTAGAAAAATATCACATTAGGTGTATCTAACTTTATTAGATTCGGAAACATGACCATCTAAATGAGGTTTTCAGGTAATTTTTAAAGTATTGCCATTTTGTATTAGGTAAAGGTATTTACTTAATATTTAAGAGTTATAGAGTACTCGTCAGGAGCTTTAAAATGGTGTGCCACAAGGCACCTATTATCTCACTTATTTTTAAAATGGCGCCCAGCAGTCATTTTGACATTTATATTTGTTATTTCTTGTCTAAAATTTGGTTTATGTTGTCTTACTAAAGTCCTCAAATTTTAATGAAAAAATACCCAAAATTTTAAAAGGTAAGAATGGGTCCTAATTTAAACAAGCACTGTATAATCATTTGAATATCTGAGGAGTTTATTGTTTTACTTGCACCAGCACTAAACTATTTCTAATTATTTGGGGCTTAACAAAACGGACGTATTTTTATAATGTTAAATATATGGCTTTCAACTTTAAAAAACATTGTAAACCTGTCGATTATCTTATGAACTGAACTATCAGCAGAGTATTACCTAATAACTTCTACTCTTAAGCCGTGCTATTCGGCGCGGCTAATTGTTGCAAGTCTAGACGCAGCATTAAAACAACAAAAGAACAGGTTTAAAAAAATATCGTAATTTAGTAGAAAATACAGCAGTTTAAAATATCGTAAACCTTAATCCGGTAAAAATAAATTTCAAATTAATAATACTAGCGTTTTCTTAGTGGGATAATGACTTACCATACCTGCTTAACTAAACAGGGTGTCCAAGAATACGTGGGCAATCTTTCGGATTCATATATAGAACCATAAAAATAATGTGACAAGTTCATATAAAGTATTTCCTCTTTACGAAGATATGTGCCCTTAAAGAACGCCACTAAAAATCGGGTTTTCTTGAATACCTTTCATATTACTTGGTATAATAAAATAAATATTTTAACATTATAAGTATTAGTTAGAACATCTTAAAAAGGTTATCCTTGTAAAACACTTGCCTTCCTTACTTCTGGTTAGACTAACCCTTATACAATAGTACTAATTATTTTTACACCCTGTATAATAAGGAAATAAAAATATTATTCTTAAATAGCCTAAACGCTTAGTTAAGAAAAATATACTTCTGTCCGATATCGATAAAGTAAAGCGTTTTCGAGAAAAACAAGATTTTGATTAAATAGGGTAGTATTTATTAATTTTGTTTGTCAGTTCGACATAGCATAAACATAATGCATTTCCTAGTTTTAATTATCGAAGATTATGGAATCTTCTACAATTCTGCAACATTATTGTTTAATTTTATAATATTTAAAAAATCTCTTTACTTATTTTAGTTTTCTTAGTACCATTTTCAACAGAATAGGCTATTGTTTTTAGATGTTCCTACTAAAAAAATGTATTTATCGAAAATGCTTTAATGTGTTCACATCTAACAAAAGTACTTTTTTAGCTCAGAATTTAAGCTACCTAAAAACACCTATTCTAATTCTTTATTATACAGGGTGTAAAAATAATTATCACTTTTGTCCAAGAGTAAGTCCGCCCCTGGCGAACTAACAAAAGAAAAATTTTTAGAATCCTTACTTGTATTTATCATATAAAAAAATATATATTTTATTACACCAGATACTAAAAAGTTATTTAAGAAAAACCGATTTCCATCGACGTCTTTAAGGGTATACATATATCTCTGTAAAGAGAACTTTAGAAAAAAAATATAGGAACTTGTCACATCATTTTTACGTGTTCTATATCAATTTGAGAAATTGCCGACCTATTCTTGGACACCCTGTATATACTGGGTGTTTCTTATAGTTCTCCCCTATAACTTTTTTATCTTTTGCGATCGAAAAATTGAATTTTGGTTTAAAGATATATAACATATTTATGCATTGATTATTCTCCTTAGTTGTTTTCTGTTACTTTCGGTTTGACCGTAAACGACTGCTACTTTCAAATTTTAAATGACAGCATTGGTATACTTTAGCACATTTTAAAAGAATACAATATTCTGAATACAATGACACCTCAACGCGTGAGATAATGTATTGTGAATTTTAGGCAAGGAAACAAAATAATAATACCTTAATTAATAAAACTAAACGTTCTAATAATATTTGAATTAACATCCTGTATTATATTTTGTTTTACCATTTTTATTTATATTAAATTTTTGAAAATGAAAAAATAGCCAACATGTTTTTTTCAATACACGAAAATTAAAAAAAAAGGTGTTATGAAAGCCAGACTTACATACATACGTCAGTTACATTTTTTTACGCCAAAATATTTACCAGGTTTAAAGGGTACTATTTTAAAGTGTTTTTTTGGGTTTTTATTTACTAATAGTGTTTAAAAAAAAAATAAATGAATAAAATTAGAATAATTTAATCATTAAAGTTCATTAATTACTTGAATATTATGGTCGTTGTTTCCTAAAAATCTGACCTTACTTAAAATAAACTACTCCGCCATCACGATTTCATTGGCATCGGTAATCGTAAGCTTAGAAATGACACTGTTTGTTAAAATTAAATCGTTTATTTCAGAAACTTGAAAAGTGCACTTTATTAAATTTTCGATAAACAACAAAAAACCCTCTATCTTTAAATTAATGAAGATTTGGCCTGAAAATACTTAGAATAGTCATTAATAACTTCTTAAAACGAATATTATTGGTATTAACACAGGCTGTTAAAGATTTGTTCTAGTTTTGGTTTTTTATAAATATTTGTGTTAGAAATGGGTGTATTGTCAAAATATTTGGATAAAGGCGGTTTTGGAAGGTGAGTAGTTAGAATTTGCTATCAATTTTATTGTAAAATCTAGATGGCGCCACCTGCAACATCTTGCACAAATAACAAATAAAATTACTTTTTTGTGTCACACTGTTTGAAATTTTTTGACAAAAATTCTTATTCTTCGTTATATTTTACGTAAAAAGGTATACTTGGTAAAAGGTAATTCAAGCAGCCGTTCTTGTAGCAAATGAGCAATATGTGGGCAATCTGTCGGATTTACAAAGAATACATAAAAATAACAAGTTTTAATATATACAGACTGTCCACGGATGGGGTTAGCAAGAGGACAAATGGACCAAAATTTTTATTTTTTTGAAAAAGTCATCCTTCCTAAAAATTTTTGCTTGTAAAAAGAATAGGATCGACAAAGAGAAAATGGTAAATTTGTGTACAGGGTTCGCAGAAACTTAAAAACATTATGTTTTCTCCAAAAGTAAACTACCTTTATTTCTCATTTTTAAGCAAAATATTATTTAGAAAATTTATTTAGAATATCACTTTAAATAACTCTATTATTGTTACAGGGGTATTAAAAAGTTTTATGAACTGATTTTAAAGCTATTAAAAATAATTTATTTTTAATTTTTGTAATAAAATAACCTTAGAAACCCTTACCATTTGTTTTTTGAACACCTGCTTTCTCCAAATTCCTACACAGCACAACTTTTTAGCTGTTTTCGCTAAATTATGGAGTTCAATAAAATTTTGTATTATTGTTTTTATCGATCACAAGCATCATTCTAAATAAATTTTTCCAATGACATTTTGCTTAAAAATGAAAAAATGATAGTTTGATAAAAATCATGTTTTTTAATTTTTTGTGAACCCTGTATAGTAAATAAACATTTCCTCTTTGTGAACCCTATTTTTTTAACAACCATAAACTTTTATAAAGAATCCCTTTTTCGAAAAATTAATTTTTGGGTCCATTTGTCCTCTTGTTAACCTTATCCGTGGACAGTCTATATATTTTTTCAAAGGCCTTCCTTACTTAAAAATAATATCGGACATTTTATGATGAACTGGAACAATATTTAAAACAGGATGATTTGTGGTAGGTACAAGGGTTAGTTTGGCAGTAAATTGTTTAGTTTGGCCTTTTCCTTTGTTTATTATCTTCCCATATTGGTGATAAAAAAAAACTGGTACAAAAATTCCTTCTTACGTTTTTCGCAAAGGACCAAAAAAATTTACTGCCATTTGAGCAAAAAGAACTTTGTTTTTATGCGACTGTTAAAGAAGCCGTTGGCTTCCAAATAGCTTGATTGTATTAGTTTATTGTTTTAATACTAGCCTGTCAATTTTGTGGAACAGGATTTTGTAAAATCTTTTGGTGAGCCCGGATTTTAAAAAGTACATCAATATCACATTATTTAGAAACCCGGGGTTTATGATTTGAGAGTTTAAAATTCTTTTTGGTGTAAGGAACATGGGTTTTAATATCCAATTGGATTGATTCCGGCAGTTGTTTACAAATTTTGGAAGGATCGTGAAAAAAAATGCAAATGGTTTTCCAAGGATAGCTAGCAAAGAAGTCTCTTAGGCCATCCCAGTCGGCTAAGTTGTAGTGCTAGACAATGTATGGTGGCATACATTCATTTACCTCAGGATGTGGAGAGTTAGATACAGTAACCACTCCATGATCTGAGCCACCTAGGGTAGCAGTATTAGATGCTTGATAGAGTTCAGGGTGGAAGGAAAGAAAAAATCTAAGGAATTGGAAGATAACTGTGAAGGTTTCGGCTGCTCTGGTGAAGTAACTTTTAAAGAGGAATTTGATGGGGATTTTGATTTTGACCATGACACTTTTAAAATTAAAACGCATTTTTTGACGTCGGCAATTGAAAAACGGAAAATTTTACGTTTAAATTTTTCCCAGAAAGATTAGGTTTTTACTTTTAAGTTCGTTAGTAGCCAATAAGTTATATTAGACTTATGACCTGAGTACCGTTTTAAACTTAAAATTGCCTTTGCTCCTTCCATTGCAAAGATGACTTAAGAAATAACAGGGGAAAACAAAAATAAGCGAAACCAAAAAGCAATAGAAGCAGTGGTTTGAAGGAATTTTCCTATGTATCAAATAAAAAGTAACTTACCTTAAAAACACATAACTTAAGTTCTGGTGACAATGGATTTAAATTTTAATTTGTTGGTTTTCATGTTATATCATATTTTATGAAACTCACTACATAATCGAATAATGCTGTTGTCTGGTGTCAATCGAAAATATTTTCAAAATTAATTTTTAATTCTATAAAGGTAATGACAAACAGGTCTGATTCACTGTTTCTTTGCATATTTTCTTCTTACTCCAATTCTTTGTTGGCTATACATATTAGTGTTGAAACCTCGAGACTATCCATCTTACAGGATAAATTAAATAGCACTGTAGATTAATTTGTACTGTTTTATGTTGCCGGGCTTTCCGACCGCTATGAGATGTCATTCAACGTATTATTATGGCCGCTAGATAACGATAGCGCTTTGGAGGAAACCATAGCTTTAGATGACTGAAGTTTATGGTGAACGGAGATTATACTTGTGTTAAGACCACATATACTTATAAAAGAGACTAAACATCTCTATGATGGACCCTCCTGGATGTACCCCTCGACAGGAGATCCGAATGAGCGGGTATTTTACCTTCGAAACATTTTACTTCCAGATGTGCCGTCATTATTTTTACATTGTACTGGCGTATAAGAAAATGTAGAAAAAAAGTGAAAGAAGGAAAATTGACTGACTCACCAAGAATCCGAAACGTCCGTTAAGACTTCACATTTCCTTTAAAGAATGAGTGGGTGGTACCGTCTCAGGCCAGTAAAGGTCCTTTACCACCCCTTTAAAAATTTTAATAAAATAAATATTTAAACAGGGCTTTTTTTTGTCAAAATTAATTATTAGTTTAGTGCGGACATTGTAGAACACTAGGCTATTCTATTGCAATGGACAATAGAAAAAAAGAAAAAAACTTGTCAGAAAAGATTAAAATATAAAATAAAATAAACAACATTACTTTAGCATTGTAAAGGGTTCCATAATCTTCTATATTTAAAGCTAGAGAATGCATGGACGTGCCTATGACGAACAAAAAATCATAATCATTAAATTCTACCCTAATTACCAAAAATTTGTTTTTCCCAAAAACGCTTTAACTTATAGTTATCGTACCTTTTTATAGCTAAAGATGATTTAAGTTATTTTTAGGTACTATTTCTCTATATATACAGGGTAGTAAAAGTAATAAGTTCTATTGTGTAAGGGTTATTTTGCCCCTGGACACCTATTAAGACATATCTCAGTAAAGAGGAGCTCATATGAATCTGGGAGATTGCTCACGTATTCTGGGATACAAAGTAAATTTGATCAATTTTTTTTCTTTGCATTTTAAAATTTTGCCTTATTATCCTGGTTTTATGTTTCAGGTCAACATAGTGTCGCCATTAACAGATTGTCCAGCTGGATACATAAGGTGTACCAATGTAATATGCGGTACACCCACAGTATTACCAAGTTTTCAAGATGGTTTTGCAACGCCCAACGCTTTTCCTTGGCAAGCGTTTTTAAGAAATAACAATAATTTGGCAGTAAGAAATGGCTATGCTGGAGGTGGTGTTCTTTTAGATCAATACCATGTCTTGACCGCTGCTCATAAGGTTTTTAACTTGTAAGTGGTAATTTTCATACATTTTTTTTTGGTCGTTTGAAAGTAATTGATCAAGTTTATTTTCTATATTTATGAATCAGGTCATTTTACTAGCACTACAGCAAACAAAAGAAATTATTTATTTATATTAGTACAAAAATAAAGTTTTTTTGCAAAAAGTGGTGCGTAAAGTGGTTCTGCATGGATTTACTTAAAACTTGAATAAAATTTTAACAGCCCAAAGATCAGAATCTATATTATACCGAAGGGCACCAAAATACTGGAGTGGTTGCTAGTTCATCTGGATTTTTTTATCAGGGGAATTGATTAAAAAGTGTTTTAAGAAAAATATCCTAATTAAATTTACCTTCAGCCTTCTGCAATTCTCTTTATACATACGTTGGTTATATGTTCAAGAAGTTTAAATAATTCAAAATGTCTAATTTTTAAAAAATATGTAGAAAATTATGCTTCGAAGTGGGCATTTCCAATTTGTCTAAAAAAGTGATTGGTCTTTTTTCATATCTTTTTTATAATTAATATAAAGTTTTTTTTTAAGGAACAATTTTGTTGGGTTTTCCAAGTGTTACAAGGCTCTGTAACCTAAACCCATTAAGATTTCTTGTTTTTAAATGGGGTAAGTTTAAATGGTTTGAGAAAGGTGGGTTTTGTTTGTAAATAAAGTATTTAAACGGCTATACCTCGCCAAATATTCACTGCACAAAAATCTACACACAGAGAAAGTTTAGTCACTGAAAAATCCACAATTAAGTACCTAATTTTTTGATCTTTTTGGAGTTATTTAAAAAATACGAAATTGTATAAAATCGCTTTTTAATTAAGGCTTTGATTTTTATAAAGTTAAACATACTAAAATGTTTAGAATCCTTGGACGTATTACAAGTACATGTATAAGGAAGATTGCAGAAGGGTAAAGGTCCATTTTTATTGTTCATTAAAATTAGATACTGACCTTATTTTTCTCCTTTCTCCTAACTTACCTAACTTTGACGCTAGGAACTACTTTTTAAGAAAACAGAAATGTCTAATTAAATTATTTACCTAAAAAACAAGTTTTCCTGAGCATTTCTCCGTTATTTAACATTGAATCTATCAATATCTGCATTTTACGAAAAGAGCTAACCTTTAAGACACCGTATCTTGGTTCGTGTTGGTCGTAAAAAAGTATAGTAAAATAATTTTGTTTGTCTTTTTAAAACCTACAGTTTTGCTGATAATACGTTTAAATATTAAGTTAGTTGCAAACAATTCATTTAAAACGTCGATTTTTTCATCAAAAGATTATAATTTTTAATGGCGAATAGGTAACTTAAAAATATAAGTTTTACAAAAAAAAATACATATTTTGCTACGACTTTCTTTTTTATATAATTTTTGTGGTTAAAATGTAATAAAAAAATCCACCACCGAGATGGGGTAACAATCACTACCATGGTTTTGGCGTTCTTCGGTTCGATATAGATTTTAATCCTTGGGCTATTGCCTACCTTTAGTTATAATTTATAATACAAGCAGGACCAAAAAATTGAGAGGTGAAATGCTCTATTTTCTGTACTATATCCAGATATATCAAATAGCAAGAGAATTGAGCTTACTTAATTATCACTTAAACCAAGACGTTTGATGTTTAATAAATATACTTTTAACACAATATCTGTCAATAAAAACCAATATGGGATGTTTTGAATTTTCAACTGTGTTCTAATCTCAGTCTTATGGTTTTTATACTTTGGAATTCTCTCATTTTGCATTTTGTTTTGCTTACTTAAATATCAGTACGTAATTTGCTTTTAAAGAGTTACAATTAGTATACAATCTGAAAATTTTTGTTTAAAAAAAATGTTTTTATGACCCTTGCTTAATTTATTAGGATGTCGTTTATGCTGCAGTTTTCCTTTTAAGAGCGACTTATTTAGGTTAGTTCGGCTAAGGTTACTTTTTTTTGTAATACTGCTGCCACACATTGGGCGAATTTGTGGCCGAACTATTTGTCGAAACATTTGGCAAACTATTTGTAGGCAAGCGGACCCAAAAACGTTGGGCGAATCATGACGAATGTAGACGAACTATCCATACACACAATTGTTGTTTGCCAAAGTTTGTCGTAGATGGCCCAATGTCTGGCGGCGGCATAATAAATATGTTGCTGCATTATCGAATTAGGTTAGATTTAATTTTTATTTATAACAATCATATATTTTTAGAACAAGTATAAGCGTAATGATGGGCGTCTACAGTACTGCGAATTTGGCTAATGTTCAGACTTCCCAAGTTGCTCAGGTCTGGAGACACAGCTTTTACAATCAAACCTACTTAAAAAATGATGTAGCAATTTTACGTTTGGCCACTCCAATAAATTTAGGTTCAAATATAATGACAATTTGTTTACCATCCCCTGGAAAAAGCTATATTGGGTCTCCAAGGTAAATTAATAATAAAAAATAAGACTAATATACGGGCTGTCCAGTAACTGTATCGACAAATTTTAAGAATATCGAAAAAAAACTAAATTAAAACGTCTTCAAGCGATTAAAAATGTTTTTTTATATTCATTTTTTCTTAATCACTGTCGTATGGATCGAAAAATAAAAGAATCCGGGAAAATTAAATGACACACACACATGCGAGTCATGGGTAATTCTTAAAAGTCACCGTTTTTTTACCGGGGGTATAATAACACCAATAGGTTACAACCCTTAGATGGAAATCGGCTAGAAGACTTGTGACTTAATTTCTCGGTAACCTCTGATCTGCGACGCACATACCGGCCGGATTTTAATTGAAGTTGCTATATCTCCGCGTGATTTTTTAATTCAGTGCCTAACGTCCGCATAAATGTGCGCTGCTTCATTTAATTTTACTCGAATGCCGACGTATGTGCGGGTACCTTTAATCGGTAATAAAGTTTTCTTATTATTTGCTTGGAAATTTAAAATAAATTTATGCTATAATATGCTAATTATTCAACATGGCGGAATAAAGCCTTGTAGTTGGTACTTTTGGAAGTGACGTTAACTAGAGTAAATATTTTTTTCATAGTTATAGTCACTAAAAAAATATTCTTTGGTACGTGTATAGTTCCGTAATTGACAGAAATTTTTTAACTACGTTGAGCAGTTCAATTTTAGTCAATAAAGATCTATTTATCTGTATCATATTTTTAAATATTTATTTTTATTTTTTTTTGTTAATAATCTCACGTTTTGTTAGTAGCGGTAGGCTTTATTTAAAACAATTGTGCAATAAACTAAACGACAAAGAAATAAATACAAAAATTGAACCCTTTATTTCTAAACGCATTTTTTGTCCTTAAATTTACTTACGAGTACCTTAAAATATATTCTTTTTTTATTTTTAAAGCTTTAAATAAATGCCAAACAGTGTTATTTTTTATTTGTTTTTATAAAGGTGCAACAATATAAAAAGTACTTCGGTCATAAATCACATAAATCGATAATTTTATATTTTTTTAATGCGAATACTAATTTAAATTTGTTATGTTTATTTAGTAAAAATTGTTTTTAGTTGCTTACTTCTTCTAAAATTATTATTTCTTTAAATTCACGCATATTATTAAAACCGATTTATTTTTAGTTCTGCTTGTGTAGTTTCCGGGTGGGGTCAAACAAACTTTAACATAGACGATGCTCCAACTCAAACGCTGAAACAAGCCCGTGTACCTATTGTTTCAAACGCACAGTGCACTGCTTCCTATAATAATATACTGGGGCCTGTTAATACAGCAGCCTATTTGGATTTCCCTTTTGAAATATGCGCTGGTGGACAAGCACAAGTTGATGCTTGTACTGTAAGTATATTAGGTTGTAGGAGACATGGAAAATTAACTGAATAAAAAGACTATAATTTTCAAAGAACAACTTTAAGAAAGTTATTTTTAACGAGATTTTATTTAACTTGCAATGTATGTATGTATGTATACCGGGTGACAACGAAATTACTATCCAGCAATTTATTTTCTTCAGTGCAAGCATATAATTTTTAAATTTAGGAACGTTATATCATATTACCGGATGCTAATTTTAGATATAATAGCATCTGTGTATTACTTCCGGTTTAACCGAAAGTGATATAAACTTTGATATCTTAAATGGAACATCCTGTATATTTTTGGGATTTGCATTCTACAGGTCATTCCTGATATAAAACTCTAAATATTTACATAACCTAACTTTTTTGGTTTTGGAGAAAATAGATGAAAATGTCTAAAGGACAGCACAATATGCAGTTTTATGGAAAAACAAATGAACCTAACAAATATTTAAAATGCTAAAAATAGTTCTTTTAAAACACTCTGTCTTTAGAGACCACTATAAAATTACTTCCTGTTTAACCGCAATTGCTGTAAATTTTAAACTTCTAAGTATGATAGCCCTAGTAATTTTAATGGAGCACCCTACATATTTTTTAAGATTTAACTTCTTTAAGCTGTTTCTGATATAAAATCTATAATATATCCATTACCTATATTTTTAGTTTTAGGGAAAACTGCGTTTGAAAAGGTCCAGACGACGACACAATATCCATGAACCTGTTTATTGTGAGGTCGTTCGGACCTTTTCAAACTCCGTTTCTCCTAAAACTTAAAAAGATAGGTTATGGGTATATTATAGATTTTATATCAGGAATAGCTTAAAGAATTTAAATCTTAAAAATAAATAGAGTGTTCCATTAAAATTAACAGGGTTATCATACGTGGAAGTTCAAATTTTACTGCACTTCCGGCTAAACCGGAAGTAGTATTATAATGGTCTCTAAAGGTAAAGTCTTTTAAAGAAAACTACTTTAAGCATTTTAAATTTTTGTTATGTTCATTTGTTTTCCAATAAAACTCCATAATGTGCTGTCGTTTGGACATTTTCGAACGCCATTTTCTCCAAAACCAAAAAGTTAGGTTATGAATATATAAAAGGTTTTATATCAGGAATAACCTGTAGAATTTAAATCCTAAAAATATACATAGTGTTCTATTTAAAATATCAAAGTTTATATTACTTTCGGTTAAACCGAAACTAATACCCAGATGCTATTATAACGTCCCTAAATTTGAAAACTATACGATTGCACTAAAGAAAATAAATTACTGGATAGAAGTCACCCGGTATATGTATGTTTGTGTGAAATCTTTGATCTTAATTTTGAAGCAAATAAATTTAACCGATTGAGCTAAAATTTTGTAAATTCGTTTAGTTTGGATGATAATGCATGGTTAGCTATGTGACGTCATTATAAATTCAACATGGCGGAACACTAAAGATGCGAACTAGTTCATTTTAATATATACTTAAATATAATATCGGTATGAAATACAAGGCATGTTAAAAATATCCAAGCGCACAAAAACACATTTTTTCGCCCATGAAAAGTAAATTTTGTTTCGCTCAGGTAATAACATTGGCAATTCATCGAGAGTGGTGAGAATAACTTGAAAAAAAAGTAAAGTCAATCTGAATCCAATATGGCGGACATCTATAGACAACGGACTTGTTATTTTATGCACTTCTACACTATGTGTATCAAATAAAATGTTTTATTGAAAGAAGTCAAAAATATAGTGACATTACTCTAAATTTAATATGACGGATTAAGATTTTTATGCTTTCCTACAATATCAAATAAAAGTGGTAAGTAAACGAATGTAGATTAAACCTCGTTATACAAAGACTGAGAGGAGTGGGGTCCTTGATGCTAATGCCTAATCCTATTGCAGCTAAAGTTTTAAAAAACTAAGCGGCAAACGACCGATGCAAGAATAATGCGTTAAATAAGATGAATAAACTGAGAATCCCGTTTAGAGACAACTAAAAAGTAAAATATAACTTAAAAGTAAAAACGGCTTTTTAAAACACTTTTACATAAAGAACTAAAAAGAATAAAATAAGCTTTTTTAAAGTTCACCTATAACATTATTGCAAAATTTATATGATATTAAATTTTTTTGATAGTTTATTTTGTTTTCAAAAAAATATATTTTAATAAAAGATTATTCGGTTTCTCTCCGAAATGTAAAGTTTTGTTTAATAAAAAAATAAACTTCAATATACAGCGTGTCTCTGGAAGTTTTTACCAAATGAAAAACTTTTTAATTATATACTTTACGAAGAAAAAGTTTTATCTGATAAAAAGTCCTGCTTAATGAGAAAATACATTTCCACAAAAATATTTGAAGGTTGGATGTACGGGGTGGTTTAAAAATGACTTTTTTTAATTAAAAGGGTTATTTCCTATTTACGGTGCCAAAATTTAAAGGGTGATTGCTTATGTCATTTTATAAAGAAAAGTTTCCATAAACATGTGTCTGGAGTTTCTTTGTTTCTAAGATACAGGGCGTAAATTATTTTTTTAAAAGTCTGTTTTTTTAATATCCTAAATACGACGCCAGATTCAAAAATTTGGTGACCTCCGGTTTAAATTTTTTTGCTGTAGAACACTTTGGGTCGGAAAAATAAATAACTACAAAAGTATCAAAGATCTGCCACAAGTGATCCATTTATAATGTGTCCCTTTTATAATTACCTGAGACAATGTTCCAAGAATATAAATTCATAAAAGACAAGCCTGCTCATGTTTGTAATATGGATAAATTTAGAGACTTTCTAATATTTTTCTTCAATTAAAAAAAGGGGTTGTTTTATTTTTTCACAATCGGTTTACATCGACACTGGCTCATTATGATCTAATGTGTATCATTTCTATACTTTTTGTCCAAGTCATATTCTAAGAAAATTGTATCAATATAAGCATATTTAAGATCTTTCAAACGTAGAATAAAACATAAAATAGTTGAAGGTAACTTTTTTATTTGACACTTTTAAATTTTTGGCAAGTTTTATTATTAAATATGTTATTATCTCTAACCATATTACTTTCGGAAATATGGCTATAAAAATCAGGATTCAGGTAATTATTATTATTATTATAAAAACTCCTTAGAAGCTTAAGAAGGATTTGCGACAAGATGGCCTAGTACATTTATTTTTTTTTCTTCAAACATAACATTTATATTCGTAATTTCTTGCCTAAAATTTAGTTTATGTTGTCTTACTAAAGTCCTCAAATTTTCATGAAGAAATACCGTCATGACTTTACACATGCACTGTATTATAAAAGGCCCAAATTTGTAACTGAAAGCATTAAATAATTTTTATTCTTTTGCAGCAAGATGGTGGTTCACCTTTAGTTTGCTCGGATTCCACAACGCAATTTAGTCTGGCAGGTCTAGTACTCTGGGGAAAGAATTGCGGACAAGCGGGACGGTATGGAGTTTATTTAAATGTTCCATCTTATTTATCATGGATTCAGTGTACTATACAGTGTTTGCAGGGATTACAAGCTTGCACTAACTGCCCTGCTTCAAGGTCTTTGTAAATGTATAAGGAACATTTATTTATTTATTTATTATGTGAAAATATAACCTTATTTTATTGGTAATCAAGGCATTTTTATTATTAACCTCCAATTTGATTCTTTTGGGAAATTTTGGCTAAGAAATATTTTTCAAAAATAATGATAGGGATTGACAAGAGATTAAAAAGTACAAATGGTCATGCCCCCTTTTTTGGAAAAAACAATATGAATTTGTAACCAAAGAAACTAAACAGATCAACAAATGAATCTGGCCACCCTGTTTTTTTGTCCAAATTTAACGGCCCATAACCTTTTTAAATGTTAACTACTTTTAATTTTTTTCGTCTCTTAGAAAAAATTATTATGGCTTTAAGCTGCTTGTGGCTAATTCTTTAAACGTTGCTAGGACTACGGTATACAGAGTGGTAAGAAAACAAGTCACATTTTTGACGAAAATCAAATTTCTGCTAGTTTTACAAAATTAAAGAATATTTTGTTTTTACCACATAAGCGTATTAACTGGATCATTACCTCGAGACGTTTTCGCAATTTTGATTAAAAATATGTTATTAAAGAAATTACAGAGGGTTATTCAAAAGAAGTGCATTTTTGCCAACTTTTTCATATAAATTAGGATAATTTACAACAACTAGAAAAACATAAAAATAGGCGCTATTGTGCCCAATAAGGAAAGCCATGATAAATGCACTTAAATAAACGAACGTTTTATACAGGTTGATTAACAATTAAGTAGGGCACTCCGCAGCTGAAAATTTTTATAAAATTTCCGAGTCCAAAATCTACAAAGTCAAAAAATGTTTTGTTTTTACCACATGGGCGTACTAATTAAATCAGTCATTTAAGAAGATTTTGCAGTTTTTATTAAAAGATATTTAAAATATTAATGAGGGGTATTAAAAAAATAGTGTATTTTTACCAATTTTTAAATTTATTTAAAAGAACCAATACAAAAAGTTGAAAATAAGGACTACTCTACCTGGCTGAAATAAAAAGAATAAAGACGATTAAAAAATTAAACAGATTGTGCAAAAGTTAATTGGAGTAAAACGTGCACCTGCAAAATTCAAGAATTTTTACAGAATGTTTTTTTGTTGCGGCAAAAATTTAAATACCTATTTAGAGGCTAATTTTATAAAAATAAATATAAACATAAGTCTAAAAATGCATTGATTCCAAGATACAAGGTATTAAACTTTTTAAAAAATAAGTATTTTAATATTACCCTAAATATTCCTTATCCAATTTTAATAAAAGTTGGTTGTCTTATCTATTGTTCCGAGGGGTTTATTAATTTCAAATTTAATTTAACATATTAAGTCCGGTGGAAAAAAAATGTACACCACTGGCTTCTATAATTTTTTTTGTATTTTATTTTATCTACATCTAAAATAAACCTCTTTTGTTTTTAAAATGTTTTTGTATTAAACTTACTAAAAATTAAAATACTGTTAATTGCATGGATCACCCAAAAACGGGAGAAAATTTAGGAACACTTAATTTTTGTAATTTTTCGAAAAGCTAGGATACCAAAAATACGTAAAAACAAAAAAGATGTATTTTTATTGGCTTTATTTTAAAAAAGTATAAAAGTTGCATAAAAGTACTTTTGTTTTTCTTATAAATATTTGTTCAGGCGCCAGTTGAGACGCCACTGGGCTTAATAAGTTCAATTAAGTTGAAGCCTTATAAGCCCATTGATACAATAAATAATACTGCTAATTTGCATTAAAATCGGTTAAGAAATATTAAAAATTTTATTAAAATACTGATTTTTTAAAAAGTTTAACACCTTGTATCTTGGAAACAACGCATGTTTGGACCTATGTTTATATAAACTTTTTTTATAAAATTAGCTCATAAATAGGTTCTTAAATTTTGCCGCAACAAAAACAACGTTCTGTAAAAATTCTTAAAATTTGCAGGTGCCCATTTTGCTCCAAATAATTTTTGCACATCCTGTATAATTTTTTAATCGTTTTTCTTTTTATTATTTACACCAGATGAAGTAGTCCTTGTTTTAAAGCAGAAACAAAATATTCTTCAATTTTGTAAAACTGGAAACAGTTTGATTTTTGTCACAAATGTGACTTGTTTATTAACCACTCTGTATACGGTAGACCTAGCAACGCTTAACGATTTGGCCACAAGCAGCTTAAAACGAATAATATTTTCTACTGAGAGACGAAAAACATTTAAAAAAGTTTTTGGCCGTTGAATTAATTAAAAAACAGGGTGGCCAGGTTCATTTGTTGAGCAATTTAGTTAAATGAGGAAGACTGGAAGATTTCTTTTTTAAAACGTTTTAATTTTAAAGTATATGTATACTTTTTACAAAACCTAATAATAAAATTAACTCTATAAAGAATAATATGTGAATGTTCCAATGATTAAATCTTAACCCTAAGTTATAGTCTTAGTTTGTATCTCTTAATTGGTATTTATTATACTAATTATTTTATATCTAAATTGTAAATATAACTAAGTTTAAGAAATAAGTAAACTGGTAAATAATATTTAAATATATTTAAATTGTTATAAACATAAGATTAGAAGAAATTTGGCTACAAGTCCATATTTAGGTTCAGGACCGTAATTAACTAACAAAAATACAGTGGTATCTAGGGTTTAAATTTACGTTGAAAGAATCATGCAACGATTACGGACCTAATAAATATTGCATAAAATTCCTTAGCAATTGTATTATTGAATATTTTGCACATTTGTTGTGTTTTGGTAAATTCAGAGCCTCCAATTATTTCTTATAAAGAAGATAATAATATTAATAATAATAATAATATTTATTTACCAAAAAAAAAAAATACATTTAAAAACATTAAACTTAACTTTAAATGATCAGTGGTAGATAAATACAATGACCCACTAAGAAATACTTCGCGCGTGGGTATTCCACATATTTACCATATAACATAAAAATTAAGTCCCTAAAAACAGTAAAGTGCTACAATGCTGAATAAAATATGACAAACAATGTAACTGAAAGTTATTATGTATATACATATAACAATATAAATATAAAAAATCTTGGCAAATGTAGACGCATAAATGGGTAAATAAATAAATATAAATAAACATAATAATTATAAACAACAACAAAAAATAAAAAATTAGAAATAAATATGGATAAACAAGTAGACACTTAAACTAGATGACAGTCAAGATCACTCACATATTAAACACTAATGAGTATATATTCATTTAATAAGATTAGCTTTAAATATATGCACACTTAGAACATATATTAATGCAAAGCGTAAGATAAGAAGAGAAAAAAAATCTCAAGACAATCAATTTAACAGAATATTATTAAAAAAAGACCATTTACTAACATTAAATAAAAGACACAGTAACCTATTCCAGGCAATTTAGTACAAGATACAATGGCACAATATTCAAATCAATCCTTAAAAATTATGTAAAGCAAAAAAGAATAGTTTATAAATCACAGTCCTGTCAAATATTCGATTTTATTCTCTATTATGTCATGAATATTGCTTCTCGGTTTTTCAAATATCCACGATTTTATTTTCCTTTTAAACGTTTTTAACTGATTTCTGTTGTTAAGGTTCTTAAGTTCGATTGGAATAAAGTTATACAGTTTAGGACCCAGGTACGCAAAGCATCTTTTACCAATCGATTTTTCAACCTTCGGAGTCTATGCATGTTGGAACTTTGGCGTGTGTAATACTTATGGTCAACAATTATAAGCTTATTCTTTTCCTTGTGTTGCTTAATAAGCAAGTGTAAGCAAAAAGTTGGCGTACATCCAACACTCTAGCCAGCTCATAAAGTTGGTTACTGGGAAAAAGCAAGGGTTTTTTGTAAATAATGCGCAGAATCCACTTTTGGATTTTTTCCAGTTCAACAGCATAAGTATTTGCTGCGGCTCCCCATGCAGTAATACCGTAAATCAAGTGGGTTTCAATAAGGCCGTAATATAAAGTTTTGAGTTGTTCTTTTGTTAGGATTCTAGAAAGGAACTTAAATTTATACAGTAATCCCCTAATTTTTTGGACAACGGTTGCAATATGAATGTCCCATTTCAGATGACTATCTATTTGAACGCCAAGATATTTCATAACCTTAGTTCCACTAATTTGCAAGTTATCATTGCTTATATTAAGGTTAAGTTCGTTGTATTCTGGCAGATATCTGGAATAAGAGGTAAACGGCACAAACTTTGTTTTTGTAAAGTTTATTGTCAATAGTTTTTCATTGCACCAGTTTACGATTTTAGGAAAATCATTTTCTACTTTTTGTTTAAGGTCTTTCCAGTTTTTATCCTTGTAGAAAATGGCAGTATCATCTGCAAAGCTTATAATAGTCCCATCTGTAGATAAGTCGTACAATGAATTTATATAAATATTAAATAGAATAGGCCCTAAAACCGTTCCCTGAGGAACACCAAAACTTACTGTTCTTTTTTCGCTATAAGATTCACCTATCTTCACACATTGCTTTCGGTTGTTTAAGTAACTTTCGAATAATTTGTGTTGTGTTCCCCTTATTCCAATGCTTTCCAGACATTCAAGAAGTTGTTTATGATCCACTGTATCGAAAGCCTTAGCCAGGTCCACAAATATACATAACGACACACTCTTTTCATCCATTGCATCTTTAATAAGTCCAGTTAGTTCATCTACTGCATCTGATGCTGCTTTTTCTTTAGTAAAACCAAACTGTTGAAGGGACATAATTTTATTTTATTTTAGATATACATTTAATCTATCACTTAGTAACCGCTCAAATATTTTCGCAAGAACGGAGATGAGGGAAATCGGCCTATAATTATTAACAGACAGCTTGTCTCCGCTTTTAAATATTGGTGTTATAACTGCTGTTTTAAAATGCGAAGGACACTCACCAGTTTTAAAAATTTGGTTTATAACACAAGTCAAGGGTCCTGTTATTTGATCACAAATATACTTTAGATGCTCCACTCGAAAGCCATCTATTCCAGGTGCCTTATTATTTTTTAATTCTTTAATAGTACGCGCTACTTCGTTTTCATCAGTGGGCAACAAGCAAAAGGAGCTTAAAATGCGTTTTTTTATTTTACCTTTTTACAGGTTTTTGGAATTTTTGATGCTAGTTTTTTGCCTATGTCACTAAAAAGTTACAAAATGTGTTTGCTATAGTTTCTTCATATAGTTGCTACATTTCCATTCTCCATATTTAATTTCTCCACTCGAACACCCTTCTTGTTGCTATTCGTTAATGTTTTAATGCACTGCCATAAATTAGTAGAGCTATTTCCATTTTTGTTAATTTTATCCTGATAATATTTTACCTTTGCTCTATTTATCAAAAGTGTGACGAGATTTCGGTATTTTTTAAAATTATTTGCATTTTCTTCGGAGGGGTTACTTTTCATTTTTCTGTACAGGATATTTTTATTTAAAATTGACCTTACTAGACCCTTCGTAATCCACTCCTTTCTTTAAATTTCATTATGTTTTTCTTTTACCCTTGTTGAGTTTTTTTCTATATAACAATTTAATTTATTTACAAACACAGATGTACTTTCTTCTGAAGTTTTTGCGGCATATACGTCATGCCATGTTTCAAGGGCCAGATCTGCTTTCAACATAGATTCTTGTAAAAATATTTTAGATCTGGATTTTTTAGGTAAGCTTTGTGCATTAGAAGCATGTTCTAATGGGAAAAATATTCTAGTGGCGGTGGAAAAATGATCGGTAATATTTGTATTAATAATAGCTGGTACAAGTTTACATTTCAATGCCGTTTTTACTTTAAAAAATAAATGATCTATGCATGACCTAGAGTGATGGTGAATTCGTGTGTACTTGTTTATAGCTGATATAAAGCCAGCCTCTTCCAGAACATTCAGATAATATATAATCTGATGATCTGGAATATAATTTTAAATAGTTGCTTAATTCACCAGTAAATTGTGTAGCGTCTGTTGACGAAGATCTATAAACTGATGTAATAATTATTTTTACGTTATTATAAGTAATAGTAAGTTTATTATAAGTAATAGTAATCTGAATAACTTTTATGTTAAAAATATATACTATCTTACGAAACTATAGCAAGTTTTTATGAACACAATAACACCATCATTCTTATTTAAATTACCCTCATTATATATCATACTATATCCAGGAAGAGAATACAAACTTTTGTCCTCAACTGTCCAAGTTTCAGACAAAACAACCACATCAAAATCTTGCTTAACTTCGCTTAAAATTACCTTAAACTCGTCAAAGTTTTTATTAAGACTTCTAATATTGGTATGAAATATATTAAAGTACGGCCCTGTTCCATATTTCTCTATAAAAATGTTGTAATCAGATATATCTTTAATCACCTTTGTGTCTATAATATCGGATGTAAATTCTGTAAAATTATCCATATCAAAGAGAGAGAGAAAAAAAAGAAAATAATTGACAAGTGTAAACAGAATTTATCGGTAAAGTATGCTTATCCTAACAATGCTTTTTTGTGGGTACCTGTAAATTGAATATCAAATAGATACTTAAAATAAGAGTTTTTTATATTCATTAAAATTGTATTTATGTATGCCATAAAATACCATAATTTTATGGCATACACAATTAAATTTCCAAGATATTTTAAACAGATTGTAAGTTTGTTAATAAATAAATAAGTTAAATTTTTGCACTCAGCTAGCAGTTTATTTCAAACAACACGATGAATCGTACGCAATTATTAGCAGTGGTGGCGGCTGCAACAGTTAACGTTAAAAAAAAGAGAAAAAATCGTGCTATATGGGTAAAACAATGGCTGCAAAAAAGACATACTTTTTCCCATGTTAATTTATTAAACGAACTGAAACTTCAACCAGGGGAGTGGTTCAATTTTTTGCGGATGGACGAGGAAATATATTTGGAGTTGTTAAAATTACCTACTCATCTAATAATTAAGAGAAATCCGCACTTACGAGAAGCAATTCCCGCTCATAAAAGACTAACGGTATGTCCTAGGTAAATACGATATGTACGGTGCGTGCGGTGCGGAAATCGCACGCATCGCAAATGGATGCGACAATTGCAATCAATGGCCAAAGTAAATACGATAAATATTTCAGTATTAAAATGGCTTCAAAAGAAACAACACGTAAAATATTCCTAATGGATAATGCTTTGGCAAAATTAAAAATTTTAAAGATATTACAAAGAAAAAGGAAAAACAAACATGCAATTTATAGAGATAGATTAAATTTCGGAGAATTTCATCATCTATATCCACAGCTACGACTAGATAAAAATGCCTTTCGGCAATATACAAGAATGCTTCCAGCTACTTTTGATTATATAGTTGAATCAATTCGTGAATCCTGTTATCATTGTCCAACTAACTTTCAAGTGCCCATTTCAATAGAGGAAAGGCTTTTTCTAACTTTAAGGTAAATAAAAACACATTTCAGTTATTTTCAAAAAATTTAATTATTGAATTAAACTATTATTAAGATTGTGGGTAATGTATTGGCTCAAGACCTGTTTCGTTATTAGGAATATATTGTTGTATAGGATTGTTTGAAAGAGGACTTTGAAGTGAAACGGTAGATTCTGGGGATGAAATGCATGAGTAATTTGAGTTTGGCATTACATAATGAATATTCGATAAACCGTCCGCATTATTAGTGGCAGATCTTGCAAAAGACCTTTGGGAGTACTCTGTGACAACCGATGATGCAGAAGAATAATTTGTAGTGGCTGATTGATCATTACCATTGGCATTAGCATTATAAGTCAATTCTTTTATAATAATATCTTGAAATTGATTCCTTATGCGTAATTTTTGTATGGGCTTCATTTCCTTGAGAAAAGGAACTAATGATTTGAAAAACATCAAGTCATCATCGTCATCTGGTTTGCCGAGAAATTCAAGTTTCTTAGTTTCAATATCTAATAACTGACGTTCCACAGAATATTCTGGTTCCTTCTTTTTTCTTTTTGGATGAGAAGGTGTTGAAGTTTGGGTAGACGATTGTGTGTTTGTCTGCAAACGCTGAGAAGTGGGCGTTTTGGCACAAAGTAATGGTGTATTTGACGAATGTCCTACTGCTACTGAGCTTGAAAAAGTTGGTGCTTGTTCGATGTTATTTTGATTTTCGGTTTCTTCATCGCTCGATATATCACTATTTCTATTATCCAGGTCAGATTCTGAGCCTATTGTTGGTGCATCTTCGATAGTTGCTTGAAGGGGTCCTATATTTGGTACATTACTCACTGTATCTCTGGGTGTAAGTGTGTCTTTTAAAAAGAGAAGAGCCGTGAAATACTGCCATTTTCCTGAATACTCAGGAGCAGGGTCGCCTGATTTAGGTTTCGGTATTTTTTTAATTCCTTGGCAAATTGGTCTCGTAAATTTCTCCATTTTTTCTTCGCTTCGTCCTCTGAAACAACGAGTTAATATTTAATGCTAGCGGGGGCTATAACACAGGGTAAAACAAGAACCCGTGCATTAAAAAAAAGCAGTGTCTCCCCATTTTGTAGGAAGACTAAAAATAACAAAAGTATTTATTTCAGATATCTCTCAACTGGAATGGCATTCAGACAGTTGGCGTTTTCATTTCGGATATCTAAATCGTCAGTTGCTTATATTGTAATTGAGGTGTGTAAAGCCGTTTGGAACTCACTTCAGAAACAACATATGCCAATACCAAATCCTAACGGTTTTAAAACCATTGCAAAAGAATTTTACGATAAATGGAATTTTCCCAACTGTGTTGGTAGCCTTGATGGAAAGCACGTAAGATTAAAATGTCCATCGCAGTCGGGAAGTATGTTTTACAACTACAAACAGTTTTACTCTATAGTACTTATGGCAATTGTGGATGCCAAATATAAATTTACGATGATTGATGTGGGTGCATATGGAAAGGATAGCGACGCAGGAGTATTTACCAATTCTGCTATTTACCAAAATCTTAGAAATGGAAATATTACTTTGCCAGAAAATATGCAATTACCAAATTCCCATGTAAAGGCTCCTTTTGTGTTTATAGGCGATGAAGCCTTCCCTTTGCGGACTTATTTGATGAGGCCTTTTCCCAGACGACGAACTCAAGAAAATAGTATGGCTTCATATTTCAACTATCGACTTTCACGCGCCAGAATGACCGTAGAATGTGCTTTTGGTATCAGCGCAGCAAGATTTAGGATTCTATTAAAAGCTATAGAAACTAAAGTTGACAATGCCGTTCATATAGTAAAATCCATTTGTATTTTACATAATACCATACTAGACATGGAAAATAATTTATTTATTAACGTTTCGGAAACTGAAAATAACATACAAGAAAGAATTCCTAATTTAAATGTATCCAGGTCAAACAACCGTTATCCAAGAGAAGCCGAAAACATAAGAGAAGTATTTTCTCAGTATTTTTTTACCAATAAAATTTAAACCTTCAATTCAATCTACTTATTATTGTTAAACGTTTAGTATCGCCATAATTAAATGAAATTAAAAAGTAATATATTTACTTACTTGTAAATCCTACTCTTTCAGCCACATAACCCCATTCTCTATCAACCACAAGTCTGTCTTTGTAGCGCGAATTCCGCTTATTCCACAAAACATTTCGTTTTTGGACCTCCGAAATCAAGACTTCCATCGTGCGAAGATCAATGTCAACTGCGGGCAATGCGGGTGGAAACAAACAAATTTGATTTTTAAACACGGCGTGCGATGCGGCAACGCATATTCGTTACAACCGCGTGGATTTATTTTCCACTTAGGACAACATAATTATTTTCTATAGGTTTTATTTATTGCGGGCAACGCATCGCACGCAACGCACCGCACGCACCGTACATATCGTATTTACCTAGGACATAGCGTTATCGTTAATATTGCGATTTTTGGCTACCGGTAGAAGTTACGAAGATATGAAATTTTCAACAGCAATTTCAGCCTAATTTTTAGGAAAAGTTATTTCCGAAACATGTTTTGTGATTTACGCAGTTAAAAAGAATAATATTTAAGGTTAATTACCTACTGAAATGGTGCATTTTTTGTTTGTAATCTATTTCATACAGGGTAATTTAAATTCGGCACTAAAAAAATACGATTTTGGGAAATTTCACTTTCTTTTCAATATCTCGGTAAACACTCAAAATATTAAAATTATATTAATGCCGGTTTTCTTTTAGTTACATAAATGAGCAACTTTACCCTAAATTTAATCCACCACGTATCTCTTGACGGTCAAATTTTAATCACTCTATATAACCGCAATTTATAATTAATATCCAGATTAGTCTTAACAAAAATAACGATATAATTTCAATTTTAGTTTCCCTGCACGGAAGATGAATGGAAAGCAATTTCAAAATATTTTAAAGAGAGATGGAATTTTTTAAATTGTTTAGGCGTAGATGGAAAACATGTACAAATAATCCCACCTCCAAATAGTTGCATTGCTGTCGTTTTCCTTAATCTTTTGCAATAATTCTTCATACGCTTGGTTTCTTTTGTTTTTATTTCGATATTCTTTAGATTTAATTTTCCATAAACAAGGAAACTTTCTATATAATTTAATAAACTCAATTATAAATTGTTGGGTCCATGTTTTTAAGAAAAAGAGAACTTAATAAAAACAACAAAATGCTATTAAAATTATGCACGCTACTGAAAAAAACCGACAAGTTAAAACGGAATCCCCACGCATTATCAGTTTGGTGCGGACCGTTCGTCTCGGCGTGTCGAAAATCAAGCTTCGGTAGATATTTAAACCGACGGTTCCACCCGGCGGTTTAAGGCCACTGAACTATCCATTCAGCTCGTCGATCAGTTAGTCTGTGGGGGCTTAACTCTTGTATTTTACGATTCATGTCGTGCTTACAAAAATTAATAAATTATCAATACACCAGCGCATTCTTCATAAAATTTAAATTGCGCTAATATAGAATTTATAAAATTTCTTGTTTGTGTGTTTATTATGTTCTTTAAATTGTGCTTGCATTATCAACGGTATTGATTATTGGCTTTATCTCACAGAAATTTGGCCATTTAAACTTGACAATTTTATAAATAGAGCTATTATCAGTGACAACGATATCCTGGCTTGCAAAAAGCAAAGGCCATAATGTGCTAACTAACACTTTAACCCGTTTGGCAATGCAATTTGTAAATTCTTTGTATTTATCCTTGCATATATTGTACATATGGTTTTTATGTTTGAACCGTATCTGACTAAAGAGCTGTCAATTTTACGAAGATGTTACATCTAAACCCAAACCTTGAACTCCTTTCTGGCATAATACTTTAATATTATGGACTTTTGAACTTGCAGAAATTCTTAAGCGTCATCTTTAAATTAAACCAATTATTACTAGAAGACTACTTAACTGTTTGACAGACAAAAATAACAATTTTCTGTTCTGATTATTGCACACTTTTTGGTTATAGCTCTCGTATTTTACTATTTGTGTATTATTTACAAAATAATAATAAATTATATTACACACAGCGCATTCTTTATTTTATTCAAATTACGCTAATAAATAATTTATAACATTTCTCACTGTATGTTTATTATGTTCTTTAAATTGTGCTTTCACTATTAGTTTTAAGTAATTAAAGTGAAGTAGACATCCTATCGTTGATCTAGGCAATTCTGTACCAAAGTATTTAAACAGAAAACCACCTCTCTAGTCCTCCTTTAAAACCAAATTGTGATGCGCCATTCAAATCTTCAAATTTTTTGTATATCCTCGAATGTAATATTCTGAGGAAGACTTTTGTAGGTGACTCATTAAACTAATTAAGCGGTGGTCTTTGCACTTTGTAGCATTAGCGATTTTCGAAATTGTTATAAAGGAGGACCTCAGCCATTCTCGTGAAAAATAACCAGTATTATGTATTAGATTAAACAATCTCACCAAAATTTCGATATTCCCCTCATCCAGCAGCTTTATTGCTTTAACATTGAGTACGTCTGGACAGGGCCAGCTTTATGCATCTTTGTTGTTTAAACTGCATATTCTACTTCACATCGCATTATAGAAAGTCCTGACAGATTTTTGGTGGAAAGTTCACGAGTTGGTTGTAGTGGTCTTTCATCATTAAATATTCCTTCGGCATATTCTTTCTACACAGTTGCTAATTCTTTTTCGGTCTCTATATATTCTTTTTATCATTTCTTATTCTTGTTTTGTAGAGATTTTTGTATATATTCTATTCTGTTAAATTACAAAGTGTAATATTTTGATTTTTATCTTAGTATCATTTATTTGATATTAATCCAATAATTAGATATTCTTTTTGTTTTTAATATTTTATTATGGTCTTCCCTATATCCAACAATTTACCGCAACGCTTTTTTTTAGATTAGTTTAAACGTCCATAAGTACCTATTAAAAACTTTATTAGAAATTTATTTAACAAAAATATTTTGAAGAGTCGCAAAACTAATTAAATTTTATATTGGTAATTTATTACTCCTTAAACTTTTAATGAGCACTACCTATTGTGTATTTAAGATTTCAACTGTCTTTTACAATTTATAAAAACAATGGACATTTATCTCACGACGTGTTTCTTTTTAAGTTATCATTGCCGTAAATATAATTTTATTCTAAATGCTCTTTTTTACTTATCAAAGAATCATTGCATTACCGTACTGATTTGTAATTCGGGTTATTTTGAGGCATTTATAATTTGGTATTTAAAGAAAAATATAATATACAGGGTGTTTTAAAAATTATGGCTTTTATATATATATATATATATATATATATATATATATATATATATATATATATATATATATATATATATATATATATATATAGGCAGCATATATATATATAAGGCAGGAAATAAATCCTTAGGTGATTTTAAGAAGAAAGTATAATATATAAACCTATGTTTTAAAGTCTTAACTTTTAAGATACAGTATGGTAAACTTGATTTTTTTTATCTGTGATACTATTTTAAATATTAAAATTAAATTTACAGTGTGGTCCATTAAGTATGTATTTGCAATTTGTCGTAAAATTTTAATCTTCATAAAAGTTGGTGCATGGTACGAAAACGGCAGTAGTTAGTTTTATTGAAAGTTTTATGGTATACAGGGTAGGTCAAAAAGTTTTAAAACTTTTTAAGAGTAAATACCCTTATTTCCAAAAATACAAACAAAATATTTAAAATTAAAAGTTTTGCCTAATTAACAAATCATGGCCTTCGATTTAAGTTTTTATTTATTTATTTTTAAATTTTAATTTATTTGTTCTACTATTTCATAAAAATTTGAAACAAAAATTTTACAAAATAAGTAGGAAATTTTTATACGCATTTTATTATGTATAGTATATTGGCTTAATAAAAAGCATATTTATATAATTTAAGGGCACTATTAAAGATCTTCCAAACTTGTAGTTAGCGGTTAGCTAAAAAAATATAAATGCAGTTCAATTTTAAAAAGTTTGCTTTGATTTGATTATTTTTTTAAAAAGTAGGTTGGTTACAAATGATTTGAAAAAATATTAAATTAGAATAATGAACATTCGCTACATACAGGGTTAATTCATTTTTTTTACATTTAAAAATTTGAATAGAAGGCCATTAACTGGTATTTAGGCATAACTTTTGATTCTTAATAACTCTTTTATTTAACATTTTGATAAATTTTTTAAAATAAAGGTACTTTACTATTAAGAGTTTTTTGTTTTTGTGACCTTCTCTGTATATCATTTAACTTTTAATAAAACTAACTACTGCTAATACAGTTTCGGACCATGCACCAACTTTTATAAAGAATACATTTTTCTGACAAATTTCAAATAAAAAGTTTTCCATTTATTGCATAATGTATATATAGCGTGTCCAAAAATATTGCATAATGTATATACAACGTGTCCAAGATAAGGAGGGCCAGTATGGGCATCTTGAAAATGGTAAAAGATACGAAGTCGATTAAATAAGGAAAAACTTGGGGTTTTATGTGCCCAATAATATGCTGTTTTAAAAGTTTAAAAATTCCGAATATTTCCAGAGATATTCGAAAAAAAACGAAAAATTTGAAATTAGTTTTATTTTAAATTTTTATTTATAGTCGGTTTTAAAATAAATAACACTTTCCCATTGCCACTTTTTCTGGTCTATCCAACGGTGGAGTTTTATTTAATATACGACGTTTCGATTTCGTAGAACCATCGTCAAATTTGTTTTTAACACGCTTTTATTAACTTGGGTTGTAACTATCTATCTATCAATCTATCTATCTGGCTGCCTATGTAACGGAATCTTTGAGCCTAATTTTAACCAACTTCCAGCTATTCGATTTCTTTGAAACTTTGCACACGTATTAAGGAAACATGACAATGCAATAATCTGCAAACAGTATCCCGTTATCTTTTTTGGATCGCCAGGAAAAAAATCCATTATATTATAAAAACAACACCTAGGTTGCCATCTGTTGGCAACATTTCAAACTTTGCTATTAAATGAAGAAGAAATTTTTAGTGGGTTGCAATATGTTGGCAACGGTCCAAACATTGCCTGGATTGCCATCTGTTGGCAAAATTTCAAACTTTGCTACTTAATGAAGAAGAAATTTTTTAGTGAGTTGCAATCTGTTGGAAAAATTTTAAAATTTGTTACTCTTGTTCATTAAAAAAATTTTCGCCATTTTGTCAAGAGTAGCAGAAACTAAAAATAAAAAATAATTAATAGTTTAAAAAAACTAAAAAACACGCTTTTATATGCAACCGAACTAAAAATTAGAAAATAATTTTTCATTAAAAAGATATTGTCATTTCATAGTAAAAAGCGTGGGGTGATAAATATATTAAATGTTATAATTATTATATTTGCAAATATCTATGATGGAAAAGTTATGAAAAAATAGTAAAATGCACCCCACGCTTTTTACTATGAAATGACAATATTTTTTTTAATGAAAAATTATTTTCTAATTTTTAGTTCGGTTGCATATAAAAGCGTGTTTTTTAGATTTTTAAACTATTAATTATTTTAAATATGGTCCTGATATTCTAATATTACAATTTAAAAGCTGATTTAAATACAAATTTAATGATTTATCACACATTAGGATTTAATCTTAATACGGACCTGCATTTTTAGAAATTAAAAAAAAATACTTATGTTTGGTTTATTAAAGTAATTTAATAATTTAAAATGCCAAGTTAATACATATTTTTTTAATTTCTAAAAATGCAGGTCCGTATTAAGATTAAATTCTAATGTGTGATAAATCATTAAATTTGTATTTAAATCAGCTTTTAAATTGTAATATTAGAATATCAGGACCATATTTAAAAAACAAATTTGACGATGGTTCTACGAAAACGAAACGTCGTATATTAAATAAAACTCCACCGTTGGATAGACCAGAAAAAGTGGCAATGGGAAAGTGTTATTTATTTTAAAACCGACTATAAATAAAAATTTAAAACAAAACTAATTTCCAATTTTTTGGGTCTTTTCGGATATCTCCGGAAATCCTTGGAATTTTAAAACTTTTAAAACAGCATATTATTAGGCACATAAAACCTCAACTTTGTTCTCATTTAACCGACTTCGTATCTCTTCCCATGTCCAGGATGCCCATACTGGGCCAGGAACGCTTTTTTACAACAAAAATTATATTAAGGCTTTTCACATACCTTTAAGCAAATTAGTTGTTGTGTTTTTGTTTCGCCCAAGTATGGTGTCGCATGTTCATATGGTTATTATGTAGTTTCTGATGGAGAATGTCTTTTTTTTTTTTGTGTTTTAATTTTTTTTGTAAGAGTATTTTAAAAGTAAGATAAAATATTTAAGGAGCAAGTTTTTGCGTTTTTTAAAATGATAAACCTTGCCACTTTTAATAACACACCAAAGAGGTATATTCTAGTTGATTTCAATCAAGTTTACCAATCTTAGTTAAGGCATTTAAAACAAAACTTTATTTATTTATTTTTTTAAATCACCTAAGAATTTATTCCTTGCTTTCACTAAAACAAATATAAATGTAGAAACCACACCCTGTAAGTTGTTTTTTTTAACTTTAATATTTTGGAACTTGGAACGATAACACAGGCCCACAAAAAACGGCAAGACCCAGAGGGTGGACCTCACTAAATCTTAGTATTTTGGGGTGCTTTATCGATATATAATAATAAAAATAAATTTTAATTGTTCAATTTTTCCCCACCACCCCTGGAGGCTAGAATGTAACTTATAAAAAAAAAATATTTAGCCTACGTAATTGGGTGCACTTAAACTGATCGTGACGAATAAAAATAATTTTGATCTCATGGTCACCTAGACCGCTCCAAAACCTCCTCGGGGTGGTAAAATGTAACAACGAAATTACTATCAAGCAATTTATTTTCTTTAGTCCAACCATATAATTTTCCAATTTAGGAACGTTATATTGTATCACCGAAAGCCAATTGTAAAAATAATTCCAACTGTGTATTACTTTCGGTTTAACCGGAAGTGATATAAAGTAATATATTTTAAATGGAACACCCTGTATATTTTTTAGGATTTGAATTCTACAAGTCATTCCTGATATAAAACCTTTAATATATATATCCATAACCTAACTTTTTGGTTTTAAAGAACATTGTATATGAAAATGTTTAAACGACAGCACATTATGCAGTTTTATGGGAAAACAAGTGAACATCACAAAAATTTAAAATGCTTAAAATAGTTCATTAGAAGACTCTAAATTTAGAGACCAGTATAATAATACTACTTCTTGTTTAACCAGAAGCGCTGTAAAAATTGTACTTTTAATTATGATAGCCCTGGAACACCCTATATATTTTTTAAGATTTAAATTATTCAAGCTATTCCTACACATGTCCAATTATATCTAAAATTGGCATCCGGTGATAAATATAACGTCCCAGAAAAACAATATTCAGAAGCGACAATAACCGTCGGCACCTTTAAAGTAGCGGGTTCAGAATTTCGTGACCTCGAACGCCTTGAATTGACACTTGACCAGTCTTCTAGCACTAATACACTGAGAAAAAATAATTTAAAACAAAAATAATGTTGGGAACTCTTTTATGATTATAAAATTAAAAATTGATACTTATACAAAAACATTTCGTTTTTAAAATATACATCCTTCTTTTATAGGTTTTCCTCAAAAGTGGTTCTTTTTTTTTCTCTCTTAAGATAGGAAAATGAGATTTGGTATAATAATATTTGACGTAAATGTGCATTGATGGATTTATTTATTCAGTTTTCAATACTTTAACCGAAAATACTGGCTACTTTTACATTTTAAATGGCACAATCAGTATATTTTATCTTATTTTAATAGTATATGGAATTTTAAATACAATGACGCATGTGATGTCATTTCTGGAAACTTTTGCTCTGATTTTTTTTAAATTTTTAATTTATAGTGTTATGCTAAGACTGGAACGGTCAATTTAAAGCTTTTTTATCTCACGAAGGGTATACTAACGTACCGTAGGTGTCTTAAGCGAGGTAAGAGGGAGTCTGTTGACACGGGACTTAAATACTTGAAGATTTGGGGGAAAAGAAAGACCTCTGCCGGCAGCTGGTTTTACATTCTAGAAACTCTAGGGATAAAAGAACGAACAAAGTTCGGGGCCTGTCCAGTTGGACCGCATAGGAATGCATAGGCGCGGCACTACGAGTTTCTCTATTGGGAACCGGTAGTAGAAGAATTAGACTGGACAATTCTTTAGAGCAGAAGCCATGGAAGTACCTATTCAAAAAGCGATAAATTCTCCACATCCCGACGATGGGCAAGAGAAGGAAGCCTTTCAGTAAGTGAAGGATCATTATTGAGGGGAATAGCTCTTCTTTGAATGTAATCAAGAATGCTAAGGGTTATGGGAGACGCCATGTCTCAGATATAAGAAAAATATTCCAAAGGAGGTCAGATTTAAGACACATATAAAGTGTATAAATTAGAAGAAAAAAAAATACTTTTTGGCTCGAAAGAGAAGTCCACGCATTTTTGAAGCTGTCGTGGCTTTAGATACAATGTGTTTATGCCAGTTAAGGTTACTCTTAAAAGTGACGCCCACAAGATTAAAGGTATCTTTGCTGCAAAACTTGAGCACTCATAAGTAAAGGATGAGTATTTGATGACTCTTTTCGCGACAAGAAACATGATTGTAATTTGGATGTATTAAAATGAACGAGATTTTTGGCGCCCCAATCCAATATTAAATAAAGATCCTGTAAAAGAGATAACTGCATCGCTTTGCGTTTGTTTTCCAATTCAGGTTTAGAGATGGGTTTAGGAACCTGAAAAGTTGAGTGAGGGGTAGTATCGTCGGCAAAACTATGAATGGAATTATATTGGACAAGAGAAGCTATGGAAAAATGGAATTTACTGTCTTGTTTTTTACAACACTTCTCAAGTTTCTTTATTTTTTTCACCCTTTAGGGTGAAAGACCCAATTGTTGGCACTTTAAGCCGGTTACTTCATATTTCATACACTAGAATATACATCGCTCTTCAAATTTATTTTTTTATCGGGTTCTTGTGTTCTCATTTTATTTGTGTTTAAGTTAAATGATGTTTTGGGAAAAACTTATTTCTAAAAGAATGATAAAATTTAGGAAATTCTACAAATGTACCGAGTTCTAGTTATTGGCACTCTCACACCAATTATTGGCATTCAAAATGAACCAATTGTTGGCACGACATCGAAGCTTAAAAAACAGTTTGAAATAAATAAAAAACAGTGATTCTGTTTAGTAAGGTTTATTATAAACAACTTAAAATATGTTTTGCCTATAGGTGAATATAAAAATTCCAAAAAAATTAGTAAATTCTTCGTTACAAGTTAGGTATAAGCTAAAATAAAACCTAACGTTTACAAAAATTTTAAATTTCAATAATTCTTATTATTGCAAGATTTGCAAATAAAAATTCTTTGTAAAGTTTGTGTTTTTGCAAACATTTGGAATGATATTGTCTGTTACATTAAGAACATTTTATACCTTGAGTAAAAGGATTAATATTAAATGTACATATAAAACACAAGCCTTGAGTTACAATTATGTTATTTTTTAGCACGTGGTCTTCTATTTTAATGTCTGTGACAGAATCGAATTTCTCTGGTTCGTCATGCCACTCACTATCAAAAAGTTTTCTAACATGACTTTTCAATATTTTGTTTTGCTCCAATGTACCACTTGTAGTTCCTATATTTGATTCAAATAGGTTTTCATTTTTATTTTTCGCTAGACACGGTATTTCTTCTTTTGTATTTATAGCAAGTTTTTTGAATTTAGCATTTTTGTTTGGACTTTGAATGTTTCTTTTCTTACTTTTATTCTGAGAGCATTAACTTTCATCTTCACTTGCATCTGCAGTAGTAACCTTTTTGGATGTCGTGGCCGTCTCTGTTTTTAAAGTGGACGATTTTTTAGTTTTCTTTAAAGAACTCTCCTCAGCTTTCTTTAGTCTTTTTAATTTGTTTTCCTCTTTCTTTTTTTTCTTTCTCAATTTTTAGGTTTTCTTTTTCTTGAAGATGTTTCTTGTAACTTGAGGATACTAAAACATAAGATACCCTTTGGGAATTTCTTTTCCTACGCGCTCAGGAGTTTTAGGTATGGCTAAATAATTTGATATACTTTTCTTTTCTTCTTTTTTAATTATATCAACATTTTTCGGCACATTTTCTTCAGTAAATTGATTACTTTTTTGAAGCATATTTTCCTTTTTAACTATTTCATCCGGTTTCTCGTCTGTTTGCAAAAATGCACCAAATACGTTTTTATCATTTGTCTTTAATTCTGCATTATCAATTTTGACCTCCAGATTCGTCTCTGGATTTTGTATGTTCTTAGTTATTAATAGGTTTTGAATTATTTTTATTTTATTTGTTTTTTCACCACCGTTAGTATTAGAAATACCTTCTGTGAAAACTTGTTTCTTTTCTTTCTCTGGTTTAGTTATAACAATACAATTGTTTTCATCATATTCGCTATGATCCAAATTTATTCTATCTAAAGTGCCATTCCTTTGGTTACCTGTTTTTTTGTATATTTTGTCTTCTATTTTCAACTCTTTTTTGTATGGTAACTGTTTTGTCACATTTACATGAGATTTTGTTTGGTAGTTTTTAGTGGTAGCATCTTCTTTTTCCTCTTTCTGTTGTGCTATTTCAAAAACTATCGGCATATTTAACAGTTCATCTTCTGTAAAACTCATGCTATCACTTTCTTCCACTATATCTATTTGAATTAGGCTATCATCTGAAGCATTTAAAGGTTTAAGTTGTAAATAAATATTTTTTAAAGAATTGTAATAGTTACAGTTACCATGATCTTCTGGCTCTCCTCTTTCAAGTTCTACAACTATTTTGTCGCCCACAGACTCATAAAAATGTTTATATGCCGTTACTTTTTCCATATCTAAGGCCGGTGTGGTACCAGAAGAGATTGGTGTAGGCTCTTGTTTGGAAAAATTTTTACCGAGACATTTAGAAAAATCTATACTATTTGGGTTCCAGGGGAATAATCCAGAAGCTGCAAATCCATTAACGATAGTATCTGTCCTAAGATTTTGGATAGCTTTGTCCAGAATTGGTGCAAAATGTTGTTTTCCCAATTGGCAATAAGGATTTTCTCTCCTCCATTCAAGAACCCCATTTTTCCAAAACATTTTAAGGGGTTTAAAAATGCCACGTCTGCAGGCTGAATAATTCTAGTAGCGTTCGGGTACAAAGCTATTAAAATAATTTGCAAATCGGTGCATACTTTGCTGAGTTCATAAGTAAGATGCGTTTGATGGCCATCCACAAAAAGTATAACGGGGAATTGGACATTTTTCTTAACAAGATTTGTATAAAATATATCTTTTATATAGTCGATAAAAACTTCTGATTTCATCCAACCATTATCGGTTGAAGCAAAACCCCAGGTATCAGGGATACTGTTCGCAATATTTTTAATAATCCTTTTGTTCGGAAAAATAATAAGAGGTGGGATAATGACGCCGAAAGCAGAAAAACTAAACATTACAGTTAGATTTTATTTAGCCTGCCCCCTATCAATTTCATAAACGTTTTTGCAGATTTTGGTGCAATTACTTTGCCCAGTTTTGGGCAAAATAAAAAGCAAGTCTCATCTCCATTGTACACTCTACTGGGATCATCCAGAATAGAAAAATATCCTTTAGATTGAAGGTATGCTTCTATATCGGCAAACCACTTTTTAATATCATTCTCGGAAACGTGTGACGAAGCTCCTGTAACGGCCTCAGGAGTTCTGTGTGTCAAAATTGGGTGACGATTTAAAAATGACTGATACCAGTGCCGACCTAAAAAAATAAAATAACCTACCACCGATTTTAATTTTTAATTACCTAGGGTTATACCAAATTGGTAGCTTGAAACCCTTAGAATTAGGAGGAACTTTGTTTAAATCAGCAATTAAGTACCTGGCATATTGTCTTTAAAAGGATTAGCTTTTTTGCTATCCTCCATAAATTGCTTGACGGACAATTGGACATCAATTTTTCTTCTTGGAAAACCTTTTTGTTGACTTTCCAAGATCCACTCGACGAGCTTTTGCTCTTCCTCGTCTGTAAGATATGTATCAGGCCCGGGTCTAATTTTGGAAAATTTGGAACTCAATCTAAATTGTAACGTAGCTCTTGGAACATTGTATCCTTTAGATGCAGATTTTTATCTTTTTCTTACAGTTTTTGTGTTATTTGGTTTCTTTTTAACCATCTGAAAAAAAAATTATCAAAACTTAAAATAACAGTATACATGGTGCCAACAAATGGTCCTCAAAAATTTGTCGCAGGCAGCAATTGTTGGCATGGGGGCCAATAATTGGAAATCAAGAGGTTTGTTGTACGAATAGTTGGCACCCCAAAAAATATTTTAAATTAGAATACTAACGGTCACCTAACCTCACTTTATTACGAAAAAAATATCTAACTTAATTTTAAACACCTCCCAGTAGAAAAACAATGATTAAGAGCTAGCAACTATTGATATTACTAGGATAGGATTCTTACCTTTAAGCTTAATATTTCCGGATCTAGTTAAAGGCCACTACAGTTTTTATAATTACACACACCTGTTGAAACTTGGTAGAAAACTAATTCATTCGGGATATGAAGCAGTGTTGCCAGTATTATATTTTGACCAATGGTATAGGGATGAATTGGCGGTTAATTTAAAATTTAAATAAAATTCGTCGGAATGCCAATAAATGGTTCAGTGCTAACCATTGGTTCTTTCACCCTATATAAAATATATAAGTTTTTAAGGTTATATTATTTACTCTCGTATAACTCATAAATAATGACTTTATGATTAAGAAATGGCAGATTTGTTTAAAAAAGAGTAAGTGATAAGTTCCTTTACTTGCAAGTAATCAAGATCTTCTGAGCCATATAAGTTTCAAAAAATGTTATCGGTTTCACTTTCCTCACGTTTACTGATCATCTCTTAAAAGAATATTACTAAGGGCAATTGGCATGCAATATCATGACTAGATCCAACATATTCAGCAAGATAAATTTGCCGAGATTATGCAACATTTCAAACATAACCTTCGAAAGCCTAAAAATGTGACAACACTATAAGCTGCTCACAGGCTCGATGTCGCTCCTTTCTCGGACTAAACTTCCAACTCCCCACATACGGCATTAACACTGCACTGTGTTTACCTCCACCAATTTTTTCCCTAGATGAATGGTACTGATGCTTATCTTTATTTCTTTGTTTTGGGTACTTCATCATCCATAAGTAGTTTTTTTGGTAAATCCTTTTAAAACATATTGTCGTTCAAAGTAAAGTTCACAAAGTTTGTAGAACATACTCTATATCGAATCTGTTATGCCATATTTTAGCACTATAATACTTTATTTATAAATACATTAACATTTTGAAGTATAAACAGCTATTAGAGAGAATAAACTGATTTAATATTAAAATTCGTTTAAAATAGATTTATACCATACACGACGTGCTACTTTAAAGAATTATATGCAACAACAAAGAGAGCGCAATACATCACCCTATCCGGAAAGGTTACAGGCAGGCATGCTTTTTAGAAAAAGTAATGTAAAAAATCTTTTTATTTTAAAAAATGTGCATATGTTTTAAGTAGGAAACTAACATGTTTTACCGGTATTTTTATATTAATGTATAATGAAATATATACTCAAATCGATCATATTTTCATAATAAACTTTACGGACTCGCATTCTCGGTCCGTTCTAAACTCTCCCGGTCATGCGTTATCATTTTACCAGTGTTACCCCCACCGTTTTATTTTTGGCGCGAAACGCTACTGTCGCTTCTGTATATTGTTATTCTGGGATAACGTTCCTAAATTTCAAAGGTTTACGGTTGCACTGAAGAAAATAAATTGCTGGATAGTTTAAGCAGTAAAAGTCAAGAAAGTTAGAAATTTAATTCAATAAACTAATTTGTTTTATATAGAGGGTTTTAGTTCATGACTAGCAAATTAAGGGCTTAGACCCAAGCTAATTTAAAAAAAAGTTTTTTTAATAAATAGGTTACGCAAATGTATCTGTATCTCACAAAGGGATGATTTTTCTCTACAACTTTATAAAAAGAAAATATTCAAATTTTAGCATTTTTAACTAGCGGCTAGTGAGATTAGTAACGTGCAAAAATTTGTATTTTTTAAACGGTTGGTTTTATCGAATAGCTTTAGGATTATTTTTATTACGTCAAAATTTGTTATGCACCATACAGTATAATTTCAATTTTACGAAAGTTACCACTAAAGTAGGGTAGGTAGGATTTTTTTTACCCGTAATTTATTCAGTATGGTACGCTTTTAATAAATTTTTAATAATTTGATCTTAACATTTAAATAAGCGCGTAAAGTGGTAGTTGGTATTTATTCTTTTTTCATTTTAGTAAGAATTGTTAAATTTTTAATTTAGGAAATTAGGAAAAAATGGCGTTACAATAGTCCATTTTGGAAAAAACTTTCGGTCAATGTTTCTATCAACTTTTCCTTAACAAATTATCTTTATAAATTAGTCTTCTTAGCTAATTTAAGCCCAGTATACATTAAAAATTTAATTTTAGTGCATTAAAAATAATTACAAAACTAAAGTAAATTTAATATTAAAAGTGTTTTAATATTCCTCTATTATTAAAATTTTAAACTTTATTTACCACTAACCTCTATAAAAGCAAACAGCTTAAGTAGTTGTAGGCAAATAAATTACGGCAGCCACTCTTATGACACTTCTGCGGGCAATGTACAACAAACAAACAATGGGTCTCCAGTTGTGGGTTAAACAAACCGGAAATTAAATTGCTTTTAAAATAACACAAAATATTAATTTAAAATACAAGACAAATTAAACACAAACAAAATTAAATTAATAAATAAAACAAAATACATGTCTGTTCCTAGTCACTTTGTGACTGCATAGCCGTGGCTGCCGTGTCGAAGTACAACACATTTTCAAACGTACGACAAACTAAAATTACCTTTTGGCTTATATAAACAGTAATACCTAATAAAAACATATTTTTAAAAAGGCGTTTTGCAATCAATATGAGACAGTTGTGAAATTTAAATATTTATTGCCACATTTTCGTAAAAGTTATTACAAGGGCAGATTCCTAGGTCAATCTGTGTGCCAAGCAGATGTACATTCTGTTTTTTATGTTTATAGAATTAATATTTCTAATGTATCTATTTTCGCCCTTTTGTTCTACATGTAATATTTTTATGATATTGGGATTTCCGGAAATTTGTGTCCGGTTTCCTAGCAGATGTGTTTGCTAGGCTTCTGATGTTGTTTTCCTACACCTATAACATGAGTTATGCTCTTTAAATTTAGTTTCGAAATTTCTTCCTGTCTGCGTCTTCGCCATTAAACAAGTCAGCTTATGCTACGATTCTCGATTATTTTGTCTTATTTATCAGTGTATCGAGATATATTGGTCTGAGAATAGAGTCAGGCCGTAGTTGTTAAATTTGGTTTGCCTTAGGGTTCACTTTCACATATGGTGAAGGTGTCGTGCCATTGTCTTGAGCGATGTTTTGTATAATGTTTAATTTTTCAAATTTTCTTGAAAGTGGAATGGAAATGCGCGATGTATCATTGATCGTATGCCGACATTTTGTGGGTAATTGATGTAAAGAATCATTAGGTATTGTAATATCAGTAAAAGTTGGTTTTCTATAGATATCAAAATTTATGGTTCCGTGTTAGTTTTATCATTTTAAGATCTAAAAGTTAATGGAGTTTGTTGCCCCATTTCCAAAGTAAATTTAATCTTAGGGTGTATAGAGTTAATATAATTAGAGTATGTTTTTAGCTCTGTCTGTTTCTGAAAAGCCGACAGCATGTCATTCACATGGTACCAAATATAACATTATCTGAACGTTGAGTTTATAAATTTCTTCTAGTTTGACATAAATGATCTTCCGCCCATTAAGGAGCTTAAAGGGGAACCCATGGGTCCCCTTTAAGCCTTTAATGGCGAGAATATTTAAGTCAAAACTAGAAGAATCATTTATAAACTCCAAACATTCAGATAATGTTATATTTTGGTACCGATATGTGGATGACATACTTGTCGGTTTTTCAGGAAACGAGATAGAGCTAAAAAATACTCTTAATTATATTAACTCTATACACCCTAAGATTAAATTTACTTTGGAAATAGAACAACAAAACTCCATTAACTTTTTAGATCTTAAAATAACAAAAACTAACTACGGAACCATAAATTTTGATATCTATAGAAAACCAACTTTTACTGATATTACAATACCTAATGATTCTTTACATCCAATTACCCACAAAATGTCAGCATACAGATCAATGATACATCGCGCATTTTCCATTCCACTTTCCAAAGAAAATTTAGAAAAAGAATTAAACACTATAAAAAACATCGCTCAAAACAATGGTTATCCTCCACCCTTAATAAACTCTATAATTAATAAGAAACGTAAACAACTCACCCTCAACCAAATTTACCCAAAAATACCTGAAAAACAAAACCAACCATTTAAAACCCTAACTTATTTTGGCCAAATATCACAAAAATTTCGAACACCCTGTCTAAACAAAACCAGAAAATAGCACACATAAACCATCAAATCGATTATCAAACATGATATTTAATGTGAAAGGTAGACAAAATAAATTTAAAAAATCAGGAGTTTATAAGCTTACTTGTGAAGAGTGTAATAGCTGTTACATTGGACAAACGGGAAGAAATTTCGAAACTAGGTTTAAAGAACATAACTCATGTTATAGGTTAGGGAAAACAACAACAAATTTCGCAAACCATTTTCTGGAAACCGGACACAAATTTCCAGAAATCAATAATCTCTAAAAATATTACATGTAGAACAAAAGGGCGAAAACTAGATACATTAGAAAATATTGAAATCTATAAACATAAAAAACGAGAATGTACATCTGCTTAACACACAGATTGACCTAGGAAATCTACCCCTTGTAAAACTTTTATAAAATGTAGCAATAAAATATTTAAATTTCACAACTGTACCATATTGATTTTAAAACCTTTTTTAAAAATATGTTTTTATTAGGTATTACTGTTTATATATAAGTAAAATAATTTTAGTTTGTCAGTACGTTTGAAAATGTAGTTGTACTACGAAACAGCTGTCACGGCTAAACATTCAATTAAAGTGACTATGAACAAAGTATATTTTTTGTTTTATTTTATTAATTTAAAATGTACGGTCACAAAGTAACGGACGAAACCATAAATTCTTTACAAACAAAATTTTATCTGGGAAAACTGCTGTGGCTGTGTGTGTTTTTAAAATATTTGGCAATACGTGGCGGTTGAGCCAAACATTAATATTTAATACAGAAAGAGACAGATGAGGTGTCTATTAGGGTGATTCATTTCCGCAACGTTTTTCTTTTTTCGGTGCTCAATCAAGATTTCAATCTACATGTACATAAAAATCCCATGATATTTAAGCTCTAACTTTAAGTACTTACCAGTATTCCTATTTAAAATGCACGTAAAAAAATTCTTCCTTTTTTTGGATTTTGCTATGTACTTTCTTTAAAAGTTGCTTGATTAGAATTGATGTGACTAGGATAAGTCACACCATTAAAAAAATACAGAAAGAGATATCAGTAAAACGAAAAATATTAAGGAAGAAAAATTAGTCAGTGCGCCAGTATGGTTCACGCTGAGCAATCTGTGAGAGTGCGTGCAAATCTACCTGCACAATCTTTTCGCGTCTCCGAGCAGTGCGGTCCCGTTTTCGTAGAAAGTTACAGAACTTTTCCGGGTAGGCGGCTGAAGAACTCGTACGGGCGTAGCTGTACCCTTGGGGATGGAAAAAGATTCAAGCCTAAAAACTACCCCCTCATTATGTACATCTTCTGGCATTAGGTTCTTCAACTGATCTGCTCTACTTATACCTATTATTATTGACACTTTAAGTAGTAAATATGTTTCGTTTTATGCCTATTGTGAATACTTTGCAATATTTTGTTTAGTCAAAATCCTGGATTGTTTGAGTGTGTAAGAATTATATTTTTGTTTTAGTTGAGTAAAATTACCTATGTCGACATTTTTTCAAAATAATAGTGTACTTCTTAACATAGAGTAATAACTCCATATACTCGAATACTTTGTCTTTATTGATTTTTTCTTGAAATATGCCACAATTACTTTTTCGTGTGCGATATTGACAACCTTTTTTTCTAGAACATCACGTTTCGTAATTGGAATAAGTTTTTTCATAAGTACCTTTTGACTTTTTGGACATCAAGCAACTGCTGGCTAATTCTTCAATATCTGAAGGTAAATTATTCATATCAAAACAGTAAAATTAAGAATTTTCATAAAACCTGGGTGGATAGGACTCTGTACTACTTTAAAGAAGCGCCTGTTCAGGACTACTTGCTAAACGTGACAACCGTGTACAGCGCCACCTGGTACCGTCAAGTAGAAGCATTTTGCAAGTACGTTTAGTATTTAATAGTAAATTTCGTAATTTATTTTTGGTATTGAAGCATACGTTCCTGTATACAGTCTGGACTTTAAAGCTCAGTTCGTGTACTTGCGAAATGCGATTTGCGAAAAGTTCTGATTGGTCAATTTCTAACGAATTTCGAATGTTTCGTAAGAACATTGACCAATCAGAATACGTTTAGCGCACATACCTCTAAAAGAACTATAATACTTACTAGTTTCTAAAAATGGCAGTTTATGCAAACACCAGCTTCTAGTGACTTTTATTTCGCGATATTGGGAACAGTCACTTACTTCTGTTGGCAACATCGTTCGAGGTCTGCATCTGCAATGTCATTTAACAGATGATCACCAAACATAAACAAACAAGTTCTTATGTGGTTTTTATTATTTTATGGTTTTACTTTGCTTTTCGGCAGTGTTCTGACTTTAAAACTAGTTAAATTGTTTTTATGTGCTTTAAACAATGGTTTATTAGTAAAACTTTCAAAGTTTACCTTTATGTGTATAAGACCAGACATAATTTATTTGATATTTTTATTTGCTTTAACGCTCCAAGCGACTGATTTGTAAACAATTATTATACATTTTGTATATATACGCCCATTTCTTAAAATGAAAAAGTAACAATCTAAGTGAAAACTTTGATAAATCCATATCCATAATATAAGATTTTATGGTTTCCGTAAAACTAGTTTGACACAAAAGTATGGTTTGCAGCTTCCTGCAGGAAAGTTTGTTTAAGCTGTGCTACTAGAAGAGTTTGTTTCAGATATTTTGAAAGAAATTTGCAGCAAAAACTTGGCTTATCAGTCAAAAAAGGGTCCAAAACTGAAAATAAATTAGAACCAGAA